>CAKNYM010022921.1:0-20470 GCA_932195095.1 Andricus curvator | reverse complement strand
TATATATATATATATATATATATATATATATATGTGTGGCAGTTGCTCTCAGTGGGACCCTGCAGTGGTTGTTTAACCCTTTTTTTAAATATCTAAAAGTTTGTCATAAGGACAACCGCAGGATTTCGCCGGGAGCGGGTGCGAATCTGACGAATTGCACCCGCTCCTAGCGAAATCGCGGTCAAGTTTCAGCTGTAACCACGTCTCACGACCGTGAGATAGGTGGTTACAGTCTGCGACGAATTCAATACGATGATCCGGCAAAAGTATCGTGCACCCTGAGGACACGGAGCGACCCAAGGACGACCGCCTTCTGCATTTTCCCCGCAAGTGTATTAGCATTGTGTTGAGACGCAGGGATGCTTTTCAGGCAATTAACCAGTGAAACCTTGGCACCTCCAAGAGCGCCGATAATCAAGACGATTAGCTGAACAGAATATTCCGGGTATAACCGTCGCAACTCCCTTATAAGGTCTTTATACCTCTCTTTCTTTTCTTTCTCCTTGGCTATGACGTTTTTGTCAGCTGGTGCCGAAAATTCGATAACGAACACGGTTTGTTTCTCGAAGTCAAGGAGAACTATGTCAGGCCTCGAGTACGTAACAGAAATAATTGTCGAGAGTATGAAGTTCCAGTATATGCGGCACTTCTCATTTTCGACAATTAACTCTATTTCCCTAGGAGCGTATAGCGGAGCGGTATTTGGGCTAATGCCGTAAGATTGACAGATTTGGTGATAAAGCACTCTTAGTGTCGCATTGTGCCTTTGGATGTAGGTCGTTCTCGCATGAGTTGGACAACTAGATAGGATGTGTCCTAGATGCTCGAGGTGTGCATGACACGCTCTGCAGCTATCATCGGGAATGTCTTGGCTGAAAATGTGGCGACGGTATGCTAGAGTGGGAAATGACACCGTCTTGACATGCCAAAATGAAACCCTCCGTGCCCGACTTCAATCCGTGTTATTTATGGAAAGCAACCGTTAGCTCATACGACATCGACTGATCTTCCACATTTCTGTTCGCGGAAGTTTTTTTCCTGTGATTTCTTAATCCGGGCCTTCAGGAGTTAAGATTTGATGCATTTTGCTCACCCCTGATATTAAAGTCAAGGCCGAGTGTGCTGTACCCAGAATAATCCTGTTGTGAAGACATTCAAAATTCAGTATTCCGCGACCACATTGACGACGTGAGATGTAAAGTCGCGAAACAGAAGATTTAAGGTACATGCTTTTGTTCATGTACATAACCTTTCGGGACCAGATATCGAGGCATCTGAGCTCGTCCTTCGTCCATGGAACCACTCCAAATGAATAGAGTACTACTGGGACGGCAAGCATGTTCGTCGCAGATACTTTTTTCCTCGCCGACAGTTCGGAAGACCATATCCGTCGGATGAGACGTTTGTATCTGCATCGGAGAGTATCTTTTATAGATGTCACGTCCTGAATGCTGCTGTGTGGGACGCCCAGGTATGTATAGGTCTCTCTAGCCCCAAGGTGTCGTATAGCGCTTCTTTGACCTTATGCTTTCGATTTCCAGGTTTGCTGCAGAGGTACCCTTTGGAATGGCGAAATGCGAGAGATAGTGGCAATAATGTGAGGCAAAAGAGGAGAAGGCTCGTGTTGTCGCCCTGAAACACACCTCTCTGAAAGGTGACACTGTTAGTGATCACACGATGTTTTCCAGATGAGATAGTAAATCTGGTTTTCCAAAGCGGCATTAATCACTCTATGCACCTCACGATGTGTGGATGAACCTTTAAGCTTTGCAACAGACAGATGATAAGTCTATGGGAGGTTGAATCGAAAGCTTTCCGGTAATCAATCCAGGCCATCGATAAGTAACGCTGATAGGATGCTGCGTCTTTACAGACACATCTATCGATGAGTAGCTTCTCCCGACATCCTGCTACGCCGTTCTTTGAGCCGCGTTGTTCGTACATCGCTCGCGACGCAGGTCCAATTGTCCGAACAATCCTATCATTTAGGATAGCTGTGAAGACTTTATACAGTGAGTTCAGACAAGTTACTGGCCTGTAATTCTTAGGGTCAGCTAAGTTACCCGTCTTCGGCAAGAGCACTGTGCGCCCTTCCACCAACCACTTCGGAATAGGCTCTTCCGACTTTAGATATGAGGTGAATATGCGGGCCAGACGCTGGTGGGTTGAAGGAAACTTCTTCCACCAGAAGGTCTTGATACCATCTGGTCCCAGGGCGGAATAGTTCTTCATACCTCTTAATACGTTTTTCACCTCCTCGGTAGTGATAGGTGGGCATTCCTCCTCAGGTGTTATGAGGGCACTGCACAGCTCCTTGAAGCTACTTATCTTCTTTCAGTAGATGCTGGACTTCGTAGACTTCTCTCCAAAATGCCTCGACCTCCTCTGGTGTGGGCGGGTGGACGACAGTACCTGGAGGGTCTTGGAAGAGTCGAGATGGGTCAGACAAAAACTGTTGGTTTTCTCTGACCCACCTCTTTCTCCGCTCTAGACTTCTCCTAGCGTTAGATAGTGCTCGTATTCTGTCAACAATATGCTACCTGATGGTCAGTAGCTTTGACTTGTTTTTGTGTCTGATGACGGATCCGCAGTTCGCGCGCGAACTATCGAATCTTGGCAGTGAAAGTCCTGCCAGATGTTATGTAGTGAATCACACACTGAATGCGGGACGCGTACTGCCTTGCCCAGCCTATCTTTGTGCTGAGTTGATGCATTCGTCTTTTGGTCTTATGATCAACTGTTGGTTTTGTGTTACGGTTTGCATCTCCCAAAGCTCTTGCTGCATTATACACACTACAATTGATAGTCCAGACGTCGGATTCTTCGGAAAAATCGCCACGAAGCTCGTCATCCAGTTCAGCCAGATCTTTGGGCTTGAGAGAAACCTGAATGTTGACGTTTCTTCGGGTCCTGAAGCACCGCTCTTCCTCTATTAGATGCCTGCTCGCGGATGGTATCAGTGTCGCCTCTTTCTCTGTTGCCGGCTTGTTCTGGCTGTGGTTAAGTAGGCGCTTCGCTTATATAACCCCTTCTCCAGAGTTCCTCGGCACAGTTTCGCAGAAGTTTATGCGAAAAATGCGAGAGCTCTGGGTGTTTCTCGCACTTACTACAACTATGTTTGGTGTTATCATTGCTGTTCCCACGAGCAGCTAGGGAAAAGGGTTCGTCCATCCTTGAAGAGCCCCGCATGCAAGAATAAGGCTGCATACATTTTTTTTGCTTTAATTTTTGCTATTTTTTCTCTTTCTACTCGATATATGCCATACCTTAATTATGAGAATTCTACCACTGCCTGCTTGAGCCTTAAGAACGTTTATTTTATAACGATCCGAGAATTTCAAAAACACGCGGGGAATTAATTCTCCTGCCAGCTCTGACCATAAGCCTAGCCAACCGTTATCTAAAAATTGTAGATAATCCTTTAGATGTGTTGAGAGGTCATGAATTTTCCATTTTCCCGATATTGCAAGGCTTTTAAAAGCATTATGTAATTCAACCAAACGAGAATGTATGTGACGATCTTACAGGATTGACACACTGACATATGAAAGAAACACGTAATAGTATAATAAATACAAGTATGTATTGATATAAGCATATAAAGTTCCCATGTCCACCTTGGAACAGCGAAATTAAATTTAATAGTACAATTAAAATATGTGAATATGTTGTAAAATGTAATTTTGAGATATCTATGGAAAGGGATCAGCTACGATTTGTTTGTAAGTGATTTTGGCAACTATGAATAGTCATATAAAGAACTGGCAGAACAGTTTGTAGATCCACTTTAATCGAACCTATCGATGATTGACGAGCACTGTATCATTTCCATTCATATCTTGTAGTCTTGGTCTTGGCGCTGATTTCGTTCGTTTGTGAAATTCGCATCACTCAAGAAATCAGCCTTGTTTCGCACTTGCCACACAAATAATGATATATTTGAAGCTGTAATTTTTATGTTGAACATTACCATTTTGACACTTTTCAGAGATCTATATCTATTCGTGTATATTATTTTGTTGTTGAAATTTACACTAAGCGGAAGTTAATTATATCACGAACAGATACTGGAAATTTAGAAGAGATATATTGATAATAAGAGCAAAAAATATTGCAATGAAAGTCAGGCTGCTTGGGTTCTCTTTCTTCAGGTGATTTTTTCGTAGAAAATTTCAAGTAATTTACAATCATCATAAAAAGGAAAGCATACCTATACCTACCAACGAAATAGGAAACGGTTTCGGAAAAGATTAGCTTGTTCTTATTTGATATCATGCCAGTCCCAGACCACATCTAAATACTATTAAAAGATTCTTTTAAACAACTATGCTATGTTATTTTGACCATAGGAATTGCATTGGTACATAAACATTTCGAAAATTTGAAACTTGATATTTTCTGGACCACCCTAATGTTTATTTATCACTTTTTCATATACATAATTTATAATATTTCTGGAGTCATTCATCCAAATCGTTCGATTTTTTTGGCTGTAGGCGCGCCAGCACGTTAAAAATTATTCAACCACATTAAAAATTCAAACATTTTTTGAATACAGAACTATATCAACTGGGGAGCAGCTTCGAAATTGAGTGCGACAGACATTAAAAATTGTATTTATCCACTGCTATTTAAAAATAGACAAAACGTTTAATGAGATTATTCAATACTGAAATATATTAGAAACGATTGCGAATCAGGTGCCAAATCCCAAACGTAAATTACCGGTTTTCATGTTTTGCACGCCAGTATCTGGTATGTAAAATATATTTGAGTCATTAATTCGCGAGTAAGTTCGTCGAATTAGAATGGTGTTGATTTTATAGAAAATATAAATAGTCTATTTTGTCGAAAAATACACCTTCATAATTTTTGCCAATTGTTTGTTAAAGGAGGAGTGTCCATAAGCACTATTTCTTGGCCCTAAGCGTATTTCGTTCTTCATCAGTATTTGTACATCATTTTTGTCAAATTGAACGGGAAAAATAGCCGTTTTGTATTTTTGAGGAAAATAGGGAGAACCAGTTTTTTATGTCTTAACTTGACTCTTGTTTCCAACCCGAGCAGTATCCGAATCTTTCTCGCGAAGTACCCAAGATTAGGGGGCTTACATAACCACGTGTTCCAATTTCGGCCACTTTTGATCCCCCTACCTCCATTATGAAAAAACGGTGGTGCTCCCCCCCCCCTTCACCCCACCCAGGGTGCTGCGTTTTTTTTCTATTCTAGAAACCTTATGAATTAACAAATGGAAAGACTCGCCACTCGTGTAAATTATTTATCACTGGGAATACATCTTCCCCAGTTATATTTAAATCAGGTACATTAACGAGTGGATCCATTTCTATATCGCCTTCCTCAATCCACTTTATTACACAGGCCTACAAAAAAAATTGTCGATTCCAAATAAAAATAACTTCGAAAATAGAGGATCTAGGCTAATTTAGTCAACGGATTCGAATTCAGCGTGCAAAAATCTACCGAAAGTAAATGTTCACTTTCTTGCAACTTCTATTCCGAAATAGTATATTGCGTATCAAGTGGGAGGCAGTAAGTTTTCTGGCAGCAAATCCAGAGTAGCGAGTTGTGCCGCTTTGCGCATTTCAGGAGGTGTGCACTGGAACTCTCCACTTTCATCCCCATGCGACATTTTTGTTATCACTAGGTGGCGAGGCAAGCACTTTACAGTTATCGCTGAAAACATCAACCTATCTCTATCTTTATCTAACTAGAATCTATCTCCATTTCAACTGTTGTAAAAATGTAAGAATGCTTATGAAAAGAGCCCTTTTTGTGTTTGTAACGTCACGGTACCCCCAAAAAAAGTCATTTCATGCGTCTTTATTCACATTGTTCGAAACACGCCATTTTTAAATTCAGTCCATAAGCATGAAACACGCCGTTTTCATGACAGTGTTATGAAAATACGATTTTTAGTGATTTCAAAATTTTTAAATAAAACTACTGGCATGTAAATTCACTTTGGGATACCCTCAGTGAACAACTTCATTCAATACAAGCTTTGAAATTATTTTGGTTTTTTTTTATCCTCAGAAAGATATGACACAGAAATCCCAATTTCTGAGCAGCGAATATCTCTAGCAGATTTTCTGATCAAGTTAACCTGAAATAACTTCAGGATGTCCTCAGAATACACCCCCATTCAGTTAAATAAAAAAATTAGTACAATATTCGGTTTCATGAAATCGCGATATCCGTGCCTTATATGTGTAATGGTTAAAAATACAACCCCAATTATTAATTTAAAAAACTTCTGTACGGGGATATTTCCTCAGGGCACAGAGGAGTGAGTTCACATGTCAATAGCTTTATTTAAGAAATGTGAGACTTAATCTTGGACTATTAACTATGGGACAGCGATCCAGATTATTAGAACTACAATCTATAGATATTAAGAAATATATGTTACAGGATAATATCTTGGATTATTAAACTTTATAATCTGAGATAATAAAATCTATAATCCAAGATTTTAAAATCTAATATCCATATTAGAATCCTGGTCCATTAGATAACCTCAAATATATATATATATATATATAATAATTTTTGCAAACGCATTTATAAATCTATACAAAATTTGATAGACGAGCTCGGAAGTAGAACTGGAAAAAAATTTCAATTTTTTAAACACACAATAAGCAGGAAAGTGGCTATCATGAGGCTACAAAAACGAAAGTAAATGAGGCTAAGTTTCTGCACTTGTACAAGTGGCAGTGATGTGTAATGAAAAGAAATATAAACTTACCCATGTTCTAAATCTAAATCACGTGTGACTTAGCACTAATAATCATTTTATAACTTAATTATTACTTGTTTCAACGCGAACGGATGCATATGATACGCGCCACGATGCGACTTACCATCTGAGACTACACAGACGCCTGGATATTTTAAAATCTGAGATGTTACAATTTAATGCCTGAAGATTATAAGAATTTAACATCTAGAGATTATATTTGGTAACATCTTCATATATTAGAAAAATATTATAGATTATACGCGCTAATATACTTTTCTATACGGTGTATTATTCTTCAATTCTATTATCCAGTTCGTATAATCCATTTTTCTCAGTGCAGTAAGTGCATTTTTTTAAACACACAATATCAATTTTGTAGAAACTAAATGTTAATTTAACAAAATATTCTGGAAAAATTGGGAGAAATATTTTTGTTAATAGCACTGACGTTATCATAACACTTCATCCCTCTCATGCATTTTAAAAAAGTGCTTCCGATTTCGCCATTAAATTCATTACTTCATTATTCATTCATTATTATATAAATTCATTATTTCGTCACGATTATGAATAAAATAGTCAATAACAATATTAAATAAATATATTTATTGACTGTGTGGAAATAACAAATAAGGATGAGAATTTTATAAAATTCGCAATATTAGTTACCTAAAAATTAAATACTATATTTTAACGAAATTTTATGGGTATTATAAAAATTATAAAATAATAATCTTTTACTGATTGTAAACAAATAACATTAATGAATTTACTGGAGAAATCGTCAGCCTTTTTGTAAAATTTATGAGAGATGTAGGGTTACGGTAACGTCAGTACTATTTTCGATAATTTGTTCTTAATTTTCCCACAAGATTTTTAAAAATTAAAATATATATTCAACAGAATTGATATTGCGAGTTTAAAAAATGCACTTTCTGCTCTTCACAACATGAAAAAAAAATATATTTCTTAATTATTTGTAGAGGTTCATCACATTGGTGACAGTTTTTAAAAATAATAAGGTTGTGTGCGGCCTAGCTGGGGACATCGGTGACACAAAGTTTGTCTGTGTTTGTGGCGAATTCAGCAACAGGGCTTTGAACTATCTGCCCAAAACTTTGTCCCGGTGAAATACATTCCAGCCTGAGGCGCCTGGTACTACCAGAGGGCTTGGACTCAGACCCCCCTCCCCTTACAAGCCATAAGATTTATGGAAGCCCCCATATCATAAAAGAGTGAGAGGTCTTTTTTTTGTAACTTTTTTAAATGAGCAAAATTTTTTCATATAATTTTGTCATCTCTTTTGTTCTTTAGGAAAACAGCAATTTTATTTATTAAAAAATAATTTCTTCTGGTCGCAAAAATAGCTTGGCAAGCATACTCTCTAGAACAGGGCAAATTTAACAAAAAATTGGTAAAAAAATATGAAGAGTTATTCGAAAAAATAGACTTTTTATATACGAGTTTTTTCAATGAAATCGTAACTACTTTCATAATTTTGAAGAAAATATGACGAACTCATTAAAATCAGGAAAGAAAAATTTAATATTTAAATTAGGTCAAATACCATCGTGATTTAAATAAGACAAATTATGTTTGTTTTTTTAATTGCCTCTCAAATTATTATTATTATTATTATTAATAATTTATATTGATATTATATTGATATTATCGATAGTTTTGAAGAAAAAATGACGAGGTCACTAGAATCACGAAAGAAAAATTAAATTAGGTCAAATACCACAGTGATTTAAATCAGACGAATTACGTTTTTTTATTTGCCTGTAAAATTAAAAGATTAATAACTTATTGTTAGTGGAATTTTTCATTCTAATCGGCTGCCTAATTTGATTTGGATCCGACCTGTAGAGTATAGATTCTAAAAGTAAACGATAAACAGCGAATGTGAAATACATTTATTCAGATTCTATTAGTTTTAAATATCGATCTTTTCTGGAAATAAAAAGTGCAAGTCAGGCCATGAAAAACTTGTTACTGTTACACGACAATTGCCTTCAACCAAATTCACTGAAAGGAACTTGCTTGGCCATGTTTCCTGGAGCCTGGCGACCAAAAAGGGCATAAATGTTCAATGTCGAGGGTCTTTCAGAACGATTTTAAATTGTTGACAAAGTGTTAAAAAATCAGTTTTTTTTTTAAATTGCTTGTTAGGTAGCGTCCATAAATCACGTGATCACGTGAACAAATGTTCTAAACCCTTCCTCCCAACCCTATACAGGGTGTCCGGACTTATATAGCTGCATAAAAATAAAAAAATAAATCGAAATTTCCTTTTCCAAAAATCAGTTCAGTTTTAGTTTTTATGTTACAAAATATTTAGACTGGACCAATCGGGAGCGCGGTATAAGCAGACGTGCGTGCGTGCGTGAGTGGCATTCCAACGTAGTGTTATTGAAGCAAACGCCGAGGTGGGGTTAGCGACGCGACGGGAGAACAGTGGTAAATACACTGCGTTAGACTTCCGCTCCCACACGCACTTGAGTCTGGATCATCCTGTATTGTCACGTGATTTTTCTTAAAGTTACGAAAATATACAGAACATGCAAGCGAACATTAAAATTGATTTTTTTAAACTGTTAATTGCAAATTCTATATTTACAATAAGATATTTTGATTGTTTTACGTAACATTTACATAAATATTGAACAATAAAAAAATTCGATCTATCTTCACTTCAAGAATCCCGATATAAATTTTTATTATACTGTATAGTGTAACAAAATATATAGCTTTACATACTGAAATATTCTTCTATAAACTTTCATTCTACGTTTGCATTATGCAGCAAAAATACCTTTGAACACTATCTCAATCATTATCCTAAGTCCACGGATTCTGTGAACCTTGTTCCACATTGATAAAAGGGGTAAAGTCTGGATCATCTGCTTAGATGTAGATAGATTAAAAAAATTGAAAACGTGGATTACCAAAAAGTGGTCAAAATATTGGTTAGAAGTGTGATACTTTTAACCTTATATAGGTATTTATATTTCCCTGTCTAATTCTGATAGAATTTTTCGTCTACTTTCGAAATCCGCTGATTTTTTTTTTTTTATTAAAAATTAACAAACTTGCGGCGGTTGTTGTGCAAATATTCGAAGTCAATTTACTTAAAAACCCCACAGTTTTTTTTCTCTTGATTTTTTCCTATAATCATTTTGATGAAAAGAGTATACTCGATAATAGTCTGCCCTGTGTTCGTGTCTAGAAAAGAGAATTTTTTTGTCTGAAAAATTAAAATTGACATTTTTGCCAAAACGACACAAAATTCGAAAAAAGTCGAAGGGACAAAATTGTTTCTTTAAAAAAGTACTGGAAAAATGTCTCTTGACACTTCTATCTCGCTTTATTTTCAACACCATTTACATTAACTTTTTCCTTTGAAATCGGCATTTTTGAAATAATTGATACTCTTCATTTTTTCTAACTTACTTAATTTCTTTCTATCTAAAGGTTGTTAAAACTGCTAAATTACGTCCTTTTTGGTTTTTGATCGCACAATAAAATTGTATTGTTGAGAACAAATAAATTTTAAAGAATTTTATACCTATTTTCGCTAAAATCACGAAAATAACGCGTGAATAAGAAAAGTGTCAAGTGACTGGGCAGACTATCGCGGAATATAAAATTTACATCAGGGCCAAACTAAAACAAAAATCAAGAGAAGCAAAAACGGGGGAGTTTTTGAGTAAATTGTCTTGGAATATTTTCATCAAAAACCGTCACCATGTTGGCCTGCCTGTCTGATTTGAAATTAATTCTAATTTAATAATTCAATTAATTACATTTTGTAACTTTTAGAGTCCCGTGAATTATGGACGCTCCCTTACTCAAGAAAAAAATATATCCTAGCACTAATAGTATATAAGATATGGTCTGAAAATGTGATTTTTTTCTCGATAATTGTAGTTTTTGTGAAATATCTTTCTTCTGATGGATTCTACATGAAAGTCCCCAGAATACGAACGAAAGCAGATTATATTATCTATGAAACTCAAAACAAACATTGTTCTAGCACTAATATAACCGCAACTATAGTCATGCGAAATTGACATGCCTTTATTGAATTCTACTCCACACTGAGTATCAAAAAATAAATAGTTCACTGTGCATTCGACGTATGTAAGTATACCTCCCAAACCTCCATGCATTTAACACGTCAAAGTTTTTGACTAAAAAGTACCTTCTCAATCCCGACCGCGACATCACATTCGCTTTACCCAGGCAAACCCATCATTAATGATGATCGTTATATGTTTGTGGGTGGCTGTCAATTGCTGTCATTTGTGATTATGTAATCACAAATTGTAATTACATCATTTAAATTGTAACTATACATAGTTTTTGTAAAGAAATATATAGTTTCATCGCCAGTAACTGTTTATTTCACACATCTAGTCCATTTTTCCCGTCGGCTTCTCCTTCTCCAGAGGTAATTTATAATTTCATATAATACATTCAATGTTTCAAATTATCATGCGAATATAAAACATACCTCAATAAAAAGCTTGTAAAAAGAGTGAATTACCTTTCCCTATCAACGGTTGATGACAATTAAACATTTCTTTACAAAAACTAAACATAATCACAATTTAAATACATAACTAATAATGAAAGAAAATGATAGACACTCAAAAACATATAAAGATCATCAGTGATAAGGGTTTTGCCTCTTTTGAGACAAATATGGCACAGCGTTCAGGATTGAGAATGTACTTTTTGGTTCAAAACTTTAACATGCGAAGTAAATGGAGGCCTGGGGGTCTGCGTATAAGATAGTCGAGATTGAAGTAAAAGTATATTAAATAGAAAATCTATTCTAAATAGCAACTTGCAGTAAAAACGGTTTTACTTCTTCAAAGAAGATCAATTCTCGAAGACATATTTTTGGCAAACTAAAATTATCTATATTATTATTTACAAAAAACTGAATTTGGAATAGAATTCAATCAAAACGTGTCAACTTCAAAAGGCTATAATGGCGGTTATATTGGAGTTGGAACAAAGCTTTATTTTTATTTTTAGAGATAATTTAGTCTACTTTCGTTCGAATTGGGAACTTTCATGTAGAATTCAGCAACTTAAGAACACCGGTAGTGGGGACACCAAAATCTGGAATTTGAGCAGATCTCCCTGACCCTACCTGCTCTAGAATATAAGGTTCGCGCATTACGCTGTTTTGAAAAGAAGTGGCTTAAAGCGCTTATTTTCTAAAAAAACCTGACGTTAATAAATTTTTTGTGGTTCTGTTGTTTAAAACATGATATTATATATATTTTTAGCTGGAATGCATTTAAATATACAAATTTTTAGAATTTGGAAATTTTCATCACTACAAAGCTTCATCTAAGAGGAAGCAAAAATTAAAATGAACATGGAGAAGAGGGAGAAAAAACAAACAAAAAAAGCATTTAGTCTCTGCGTATTCGACAAATAGTAGAAATTAAATTCACACTATACCTCGTAAGTGGTGGAAAGTTCGCGAAAGAAAGTTTTGACTTTCTTGATGACACATTCGCTGTCCGGTGCCACAACGACGTAAGCCACATCTCTTGATCCCGCATAGGGTTCTAGTAAGAGTTTTTCCCAATAACTGAGGGCATAGGGTGAGAGCGACAGCCAATCTCTGTCATAACCTACAACCAATGCAGGTATTGGTTGAGGTTCACAACGATCATCGGCTCCCCTACCAGCCAAGCGATGGAATTGTCGCCAAGTGAGTGGTCCTGCAACAGTATACGGAGCCTCCCACATACGCGTAGTGCACTTCTTTTGCACCGCCTCTTGTAAAAGAGGTTGAAGCGTTCTCATCATTCGAACAATATCTCCGCTACACTCAGGTCCTTTTGCTCTGAGAAATGCCCATTGGTGTACACCGTTGACACGATTCATTCGTTCGTTCTGAGCACCATCAACTTTTCCTTGATCTAAAGCCGCCAAAGATACTTCGTTCCCGTCGTTGAATTCTAATGTGTTAACTGCAGATGACAAAGATGGACAGCTTTTTGTCATGGCATAAATTCGTGCTGCCCTATACAAACTACTAGCTGAGCTTTGAACTATTAAACATTGTTCTCTTAATAGATCTAAAATATCGGGTGGCATTGAATCTAGTGTCTCCGGCTGTTTATTGCTGTTGCTATTGCAAGAAAGAGACGAGAGAGAGCCTTTCTTTTTATCTGCAGGATCCTCAGCGATTCCCGTAATTTCCATCTCATCTTCATAAAAAAGTCCTGCTCTATGAGCCAAACGTCGATTAACTACTGCACTAAACCCGCAGCTGCAACGAATTTGATCCTCTTCCTGAAAAAGAGCACTGCCGGGTCCCCAGGAACTGGCTAAATATACACCCGCGTCGGCACCTTTGATATTGCCCACAACTTTGGGACTAGCATTACAGACGCACAAACTGCAGCTATCGAAATTATGGTCTCGGAAGATATTGAGGGCCGTATCACCAAGCAGAATGTTGACCACTAGAGAATTCGATTCTGGCATACGTGTGGGACCTGGAGTATCAGCTTCGATACTATTTGGATTTTTGTTCAGGTAAGAGGAAGTTGTTGATGTAGCTGGACTCGGTTGATCGTAAGGTGGCGGAGGCTGTCTTCCAGATATGGTTGTAGATCGATAAGGACCACCTGTCCCTACAGGCGCTGGACTTGGTGGACAAAGCAGTTGTTGTACCGAACTAGGTCTAGCCGTCGGTGTAGTTTTCTCCGAAATATTTGAAGCTGAATTATTGCACTGCCAAGAGGGTCTGTACACGCAGTGCGCTGGCAGTGAAATGGGTGGCAGAGATTGGCTTGGTAAATTTGTGAGAGGAGCGTATTTCGAAGAACCAACAAGTTTACAAACTGTAGATGGCTTGAAAACATAGGACCAATCTTCGATTGATTCTTCTGGAGGGGATCCCATATTGGGATATATATCTGGAAGATGCCTAAACGACCGTTGAGATGCAGAAAGTTCAGTCTGATCCATGGGTGGATCATTCAGCTGGCAGGGTGAAGCGACGGGATTATGTTCGAGCGATGGTGGAGTAGGAAACATTTTAGACAGTTCTTCAGGTCTTAGTGCGCCTACACTTCGACTGTTGTGCTTGCTCACTCCCTCTAATCTTGATTCCTCGTGTAATCCACCAGATTTGTTGGATCCTGGCGGTGTTTGTACTTGGAGCTGATTTAAATTCTAAAAACATAAAATAATATCAAATAATCTTATGATTGAACAATAATTAATTTGCTCCTCTGCCTGTGCAAGCATATCTCCACCCCTTTAGAGCAGCAATGTACACGGATAGTTCCCTGACTCGTAACTCTTTCCCTTCTCCTCGCACACCCGTTCGCTCTCTACCGAAGGTGGTCAGAGAGGGGATTTACGATTGACAGAATTATACACTTTGGACTTTCCGTGGACATCCCTGCTTTAGATTATTCGCAAGCAATAAGCAATAAAAATCCCCTCACAATGAGGACTCTGAGCGTTCTTCACATCTTCACAGGCAGAGGCGAGGGTTAAATGATGTTCAATGTGGACTTGTATATCATATGGGCCCAGTTTGTTCATATTAGATTATGAAATATTCGCGTTATTATAGTTCAAGGTTAAAGTTCGCTGTTTCGGTTTTCCACAGGTTTTCATGATAGAAGTAATTTTAGTTTTAAAGAATTTGCCGTGACAATTGGATTTTGTTGAAACGCCGTTTGCGGGAATTTCAATTTTGAAAACGATGTGAATGAACAAACTGGACCCTTTTCGTATGAATATGTACATAAAATTCAAATTAAAGTTGTCAAAAAATACTTTGAAACAAAATTCATCCCTACTAACTGCTCCTTTTAATTTCAAAATGACCCCAGATTGTTGACAGATTAAAAAAATAGATGACCCGCAAGCCCGTTTTTGTGATTAAAATGTTGACTTATTTGAAGTAACGTCTGTTAATGAATTCTTTTACTTGCATCCGTGCATTATATGCTGTTCAGGGATAAATTGAAAGATTCTCTCTGTGTGTGTGTATGAGAATGGATTTCAGAGAAATGTATCACTGAGATTTTTTTTCCAGTTCAGAAATTCCTCTCTGTGCTTTTGCACAACTAGCAACAGATATTGCTTTCGGTATCTACGATCATTATTTCAATGTTAACACAATTGTCTTCTGAAGTCAAATAAAATATATACTTTTACAGTAATAATGATGAAATTGAAGGATATTGGAAAAACACAAAAATCAATAACATATACAAATTCAGAAAAAAAGGTCCTTGGCAAGAATAAATTGAATGCAAGTCAAAGTAAAATATATTTCAAGTCTGATAAGTTGCAAATTTTGGGGCTGCTGGAGGAGAAAATTGAAAGAACTCAAAACCTATTAAATGCTTGGATCTAAGAATATATCTGAACGAAGCACGAAGTCTCAACTTGTCAAGAGGTTGACACAAGCAGTTCGGAAGAAGAAAAGTTTGTGTCCAGTGTTTAATTGGGTCAACCGGGGTTGAAACGGTAACCGAGTAACGACATACTCACATCGACCAATCAAATGCCCCACACATAAATCGTCTGTTCTTTCCCCTTACATATGCGAGCTACAGATTCCGTAGGATTATTTTCTGTCCACAAATACATACATATCGAGGGTGTCACTCCATCAACACATAACGTCATTCTGGCTAGTTTTCAGGGAGGCCAAAAAAGACGTTATGTGGTGAATATGACAGGCTGAAGTTGCTTGGTGATCGCTCTAACGCGATTTACGCACTCCCTACTGATTTTTGGTCGAACATAGACAGTTACTTCGGTGCGCCGCTAGAGGGGACGTCTATTATGATTAACACCTCATTTTCCATAAAAATGATGTTATGTGGTGATGGAATGACACCTCCATATACTCTTTCGTCCATGATGAAATGTGACCATAAAAGTGACAAGTAGTGTTTCGACAAAGGGTGTCTTTTGACGGATAACGGATTTTGAATTAATCACTCCATTAGTATTTCACGTAGGATCCATTTCTAAGTTACTTCATGGGTTTATGGCGAATCTGATTAGTCGGCATCCTCGATGCGAACATTTCTAGTTGCACTATTAATTCTATGATTAATTCGAAATTTCGGTCCCTGAAAAGGCACCCTTATCAGATTTTAGACATCATTAATTGACAGCACTTTTTAAAATAATACTTAATAGCTTATGCGCGTACATAATTCTTCGTGTTTTTTTTTACATTGGCGGGACGACGCATTTTTCGTTGGTGCCTATTAGTTCATATGTCTAAATTAATCTGAATTTATAACGAAATTCTACTTATTGCGAACTCGTTTCGATATGGAACCACATCATCTTCAGGTCGTCTATTATTTAAAATCTCGCAAGAAATCTCATGTATTTACTTTTAAACTATAATAAATTTAACATTAACCTCCAAAATGAAAATGAGAACTCACTTTTCAACGAGACCGACTAAACAAAATTCATAATAAATTCAGATCAATTTATTCATTTAACTTAATAGCCCTCGATAAAAAATGTCAACACACCACGATAAAATAAACACTAAGAATTATTTGTTTTAATAAGTTATTAAACACTTATTTAAATTAAGTTGGTAAGGTATTGGCCAGAGTAGAAATTTTTATGTTTATCCTTCAAAAAATCAGGGGTCATTTTGACCCTACAAGAAATAATTTGTAGAAATGCCAGCCAGTATGGCTGAAAAAACTGTCTTTCGGATAGTGCTTTTTCGACATTTAAATTTACCATGCAATTATTATAGTTTTTAATTTTTGTGACATACAAGTCTTTTAGGTAATAGTTGAAATATTCCATAACCCCTTTTTTAAAAAATTACTTTCATTTTTTTAAGCGACGCATCTCAAATTATTCTAGATAAAAAGTAATTAGGAAAGTCTACTTAAACTATTACGTGAAAGCTGAGTGGGATTCGACCTATTGGCCTGGTATCGCCAGTAGATACAGGATCTACCTTTGGAGGCCCCTGGGTAAACTTGATGGGATAACAACTCGCGAAGTCAGATGTTAGTTCTACCGTTTATTAATAACACAAATTTCAGTATTTTATCAGGACGTGCTTACGAACAGCAATATCAAAAAATTAGTGACACCTATTTTTTCAGGGATATAATCGCTAATCACATTATCACTAGCAAACGTCAGTAGGTAAGCGCTATCTGAAGGTGACAGCACCGAGTGAGAAGACGTTATTTACAAAGAAATTAAGAGTCTTGTCTCCAACGAGATATTCGACCTAGTCGACAGACATATATTTTGCAATAAAAAGGTGATTAAGTGCCGAATTGTGCTGAAGAACAAATTTACATTCTCTATTTCTTCAAAACTTTTGCGCCTGTCGACCGCCGCCGTTTGCTTAGATTGCTCATTGCACTAGCACTTAAATTTGACCACCAGATAACTCAGCTGGATATTGAAACCCCCTATTTAAATGCAAAAATGGACATCGTGGTCTACATGGAGAAACCGGATTTGTTCAATAAAATGCTCAGAAGAATAGCACGAGAAAAAATGATCATGACCTTTCGAGACGAGCCAAGGAGATGATGCTGGATTAAATGGATGACACAGCTAAGGTATGTAAACTCAATAAAGCTCTATATGGTTTAAGCCAAGCTGGCCGCCAGTTCCATGCAAGATATGGATTCAGTTCTTCAAAACATTGATCTGTCACCGACAAATGCTGACCCGTGTATGTACACCGATAACGTCAAAAAACGTTCATTTTAGTTTACGTAGGTGAAATTTTGATGTTGCCAAATAATATTCAGACCTGCCAGTGTGAACGATGATCCATAAAAAGCCGTAACCGAAACGACCGTAACCCTTTAGAGGATTCCTGGAAACCGAAGAAAAAAATGACATAAAAACTTTCTGTCAGTCAAGCACTTGTCGTGGCAGCTAAGATCTTCCGAAAGTGGTGAGACCTGACCTACTGCTTTGACAATTTAACAGCGACCCGAAACAAGAGCATTGTCTTGAGAGGTTTTGTCGATGCCGACTGCGCCATTGTACCACCTATCGTCGATCCTACACAGGTTGAGCGATCATCTTCAGCGGAGCTGCTTCATCATGGGAAATCACGTAAACAATGTACCATGGAACTCTCATCCTGATTGTCCATCCATATGCATCAACCTCAAAGGAAGCCATATATCTCATTGATGTTAAACATCACTTCATACGTCAAGTTTTGAAGGAGCATCCTATCGACCTAGCCTATCTGCCAATGGAGAAGGTGGTGACGGACGTACTAAAAAAAGGGTTACCCGAACCAAAGCACATGGAGTGCATCTCTGGGCTTGGTGTATATGCGAAGAAGTTACCTTAGAGCGCGACTTGAGGGAAAGTATTAGGATTTGAAATTCGCGCCCTCTTACTTAAAATATCCAAATAGATAACGCCATCTATCGTTCATTTATAACACAAAAACATAAACACAGCAACACGAATCTGTCTCGTCAGTCTTTTGTGAACCGTGACAAAAGTAGCACTCTAAAGTTTAATAAACAAAAAGTATAATAAACGTCTAGTTCTTTTTCAATTCGGTTTTCTTTTATACGTCTACTCACTGCCCTCATGCTAACACTCTCACTAAGGAAAAAACATATTAAAGGTTTAGGTTTAAAGAAATCAACTGTTCACTTGTAACAGAATAACACAGCATAGCAGTTGCTCAGTCTCTGCTCCTTCGTTCGGTCGTTAACCGTTTTCAGCTACTGCCAGTGTGTATGCTCCCGCTTTCCCGCCCTGGAGTCGATCCCGCAGGAAGCTCCTGATCTCTGAACGGTCCTTCTCCGGACCATCTCCACACCCACGGAACTTCACACCTCTTATCACTCCACGCCTCTACGCTCTTACGAGGGTGACGCGATCGCCAGTGCCTAGCCACGACCTGGCTATCTTCATCGCAGCCGTAAGTGGCCATAAAGTGTTTTTATTCTTTTATGAAAGGTCTTTCATCGTGTTAACCTTCCTCGGCTTTCCACTTTCCATTTTCCTACCTTGGCATTACCCCCGTAATACACTCGACAAATGGTTTCGACTCGGTAAATTAGTTTCTTTATCCTATTTTAACGAATTTGTTTTGCTTTAGATCAAAGGAAATTATTAGGTGTGACAATATTATATCATCACCTGTGATAACTGATTTTGGTAAAAAGGTATAATTAATTATTTGAATAAAAAAGGCGCAATTAAGCAGAAATAATCGATAAATTTTAAGCATCTCATACTTGCAAGTTTTGTCAATTCATATATAATATTGTATGTAACGGATGGATGGTTTGTGTTTTATAAACCTCTTTTAGTTCTGAAAGTAGCCGTTCACACGACAGAAAGAGTGAACTGTACCATAAGAAGCATATAATACTCCTAGGACTATTATAAACACATAATCGTACATCATCGCCCTAACACAAAATAACGTCTCCTTAATGCTGACTCATGCTCGGGTAACAAGACTGAATTTGCGTCCTATGTACAGAATATACTATTAATGATAATAATTGAACTTCTCAATATTATCCAAAGATGAAAGATGGCTATGATTTAAATAGGTGAAAAAAAATCAACTCGATTCGTGAGAGTTAAGGGGACTTAAGAGAAGCATTGCGATGCATTAAAGAGTCCTCAGCATTATTAAAAAGGCAAGCGGATTAATAAAAGGCGAAAACAACCAATTCACTACTTTTCTCTTCGGTGTCGGTTTCTAAGATAAAAAGACTACCGAAATCAGTGGTGTGAGACTGATAGTGCGTATTTTCAGCAAATTAATAAAAATCAACATGATAACCTTTCAAAAGACATAAATCTGAATTCAACCTCCAAAGGATTAATGGAGACGAATTCAAGGGAATTAGATTTTTCACTTCGTTTGAGTTTACTTTAACATTGCTTTCTGTATCGCGAATTAAGAAGAATTGACGAGTTTTTGTCCGCATTTGTAAAAGATATTAGTCTCTCTTAAAGATCTCACGAACTAAAACGAATTGGCAAACCCTGAAATTAATTTGTAATGATGCACTGAAACGAATTCGGGACCCTAATTTTTTTCGCCGAATTCGGGCAGATAGAACATTTACGAATGCAATTACTTCTTCACGAATTGAAACAGTGTATTTTTTTCAATTGGCTCTTTTTTGCTGCATTGATACGATTTGTAAATTCCGGCATGGCAACGTATGTTCATTTATTGACATATGGTGAACAAATGAATCTTGGTTAATCGATCAAGCAAATATAATTTTAATCGAAAAATCAAATGGAAACAGTGATACATTCAGTCCATTGTTGTTTTAAATAGAGAAAATTGTCGAACCTCCAATTGTCATGATATCTAAGCTGAAGGACAGACGCGTCTACACTGGTATTACACTTTTATTAAAAATAATCCCAAAAATAATAGACTATTTAGAGATCCAGCAGAAAGTATCTCCACTTCTTAAGCCTAATTTAGTTGCTGAACATTATACGTGAAGTAGAGAACAAATCTATCTATCTTCAGCTTTGGTTAATAAATCGACACTAAATACTATGTGTGAAAATCTCAATAAGTTATGTAAGAATACGCAGCAGAAAATCGATCAGTTGATAATATCACTTGAAACCTTTTGTAATGTGGTACAAGAATTTATCTCACAAATAGAAGCCTAA
>CAKNYM010022911.1:0-16832 GCA_932195095.1 Andricus curvator | reverse complement strand
TCAAACCCGTAAAAGGGAGAGATTAAATATACATACATACATACATAATGATTCCTATTTTATTTTGAATAGAGTGATTTGAGAGAAAACTAAGTGTTCTACCTGAACAAATCTCTTTCCTATGCCAGTCAGTACTAATATGTCTTTCATCGGTTTTAATTAAAGTCAAATCTAGAAAATTTAATTTACCTTCAGTTTCAATCTCAAAAATAAATTGTAATCTAGGGTGTATACTGTTAAAAGCATTCAGAAGAGTGTTAACATCGTTAAATCCGCATAAACTAGACTTACGCGAATTTTTAACTAAAATGGTTTATTTTTCACCAAAATTGTTAAATTTTCAAAAAAATAGTGAATTTTTTAACCAAGAACATTAATTTTCTATCGAAAAAGACGAATGTTCAAAAAAATACATGAATTTCCAACTGAAAAAAGATACATTTCCAGCCAAATAGTCAAATAATAAAAAATATCAATGTTCCACCAAAAATGAAATAGTAAAATTTTCAGTTAAAAATAAATATTTACCTAAAAAACTATGATTTTTCAATAAAATAGTTAAATTTGCAAACAAAGTGATGAATTTTCAAGTAAAATGAAGAATCTTCAAACCAAAATATTGTCCTTTTAACAATACTGTGGAATTTTCTACAAAGTAGATTATTTTTTATCCAAAAGAAACGAATTCTCAACAAAAATATTTTTAAATAAAAAAAATATTTTAGCCCAATCAAATTTTAATTTTAAATAAAAACCCAGTTGAAGTCAACCAAAAAGACAAATTTTCAACAAAACCTTTTAACTTTTCGAACAAAAAGGATACTTTTCAACAAAATTGTTTTGTTTTTTTTCGAAAAAAAAATGTTAATTGTCAACCAAATCCTTGAAGTTTTTAACAAACTAGTTGAATTTTTAACCAAAAAAAAAAAACAAATTTTTAGAAAAACCGTTGAACTTTTAACAAAAAAAAAAGACTTTTTTCACAAAATTGTTGAATTTTCTTCAAATTAGAATATGTTTTAACAAAAGAATTGAATTTTCCATACAAAAAAAAAATTTTAACCGAGAAGATTAGTTTTCTACAAAAGATTCATTTTTAACCAAATAATTGAATTTTTGACCAAAAATATGAATATTCAACCGAGAAGATTAATTTTCTACCAAAAAAGACGAATTTAAAAATAATACATGGCGTTTTATCCAAGTAGTTAAATTTTCAACTAAAAAGATAACTTTCCATCCAAACAGTTGAATTTTTAAATAAAAAATATAAATTTTCTACCAAAATGGAACAATCAAATTTTCAGTTTAGCAAATTATTATTTTTTTTAATCCTCAACAAAATAGTTTAGTTTCAACTTTTCAATTTTTGGTTTAAAACTTATCCTTTTTTCATGAAAATTCAACTATTTCGCTAAAAAATTATTTTTTTTTAGGTGGAAATTCATCGTCTGGTAGAAAATTCATCTTTTTGGTTTGAAAATTTATCTTTTTAGGTTAAAAATTTAGCTGTTTGGTTAAAAATCCAACTATTTTGTTGAACATTTGCTTATTTTGTTGATAATTTAACTATTTTGTTAAAGTCATCTTTTTTGGACAAAAATTAAACTGAATAGTTAAATTCAAATTTTAAAAATAAATTTTTATTCAAAAAGCAACGAATTTTTAACAAAATAATTAAATTTTCAAACAAAGAGGGGAATTTTTAACTAAACCCAAAAAAACTAAAGAATGAATTTTCAACCAGTAGTTCAAATATTAACCAAGTAGTTGAATTTTCAAACAAAGAGATTAATTTTCTAACAAAAACGACAAATTTGTAACGAAATAGATGAATTTTCAACCCACTAGTTGAATTTTCAACTGAAAAACATAAACTTACAATCAAAAATATATGAGTTAAATTTTCAGTTAAAAAAGTTATTTTTCAACCAATAAAACCGAATTTTCAAGGAAATAGTTAAATTTTCAACCAAATTATTTTCAACTGAAATCAAGAATCTTCAACCAGGAAAATGAATTTTTAACAAAGTAGTTCAACTTTCAACCAAATAGTTAAATGTTCAACTAAAAAAGATAAATTTTCATCCAAATAACAGTTGAATTTTTAACTGAAA
Source organism: Andricus curvator (assembly GCA_932195095.1). Taxonomy (NCBI): domain Eukaryota; kingdom Metazoa; phylum Arthropoda; class Insecta; order Hymenoptera; family Cynipidae; genus Andricus; species Andricus curvator. The sequence goes on along the minus strand of CAKNYM010022911.1, from coordinate 14,715 downwards.
AAGATAAATTTTCAACCAAAAATGAAATACTTACAAATTCAATTAAAAAATAAATCTTTTACAAAAAATAGAATATTCAACAAAATAGTCAAATTTGTAATCCAGGAATGAATTTTCAACTAAAATGAAGAATCTTCAACTGGAATACTTAAATTTTCAATTGAACAATTGAATTTTCAAACAAAAAATGACTTTTTAACAAAATTTATAAATTTCCTACAAATTAGATTAATTTTTCACCATAAAGTTGAATTTTCAACCACAATCGTGAATTTTCAACGAGGAAGATTAATTTTCTACTGTAAAACGCGAATGTTTATCAAAATACATAAATTTCAACTTAGAAAGGTATAGATCACTAGTTAATTGCTTGGATTACTTAAATTACTTCCAATTATCTGGATTACAAGTGGATTACTCTCGATTACACCGGATTACTCCGAGCTATCTGAATTACAAGTTGATTGATTTGACTTTCAAGTGGATTACTCCAGATACAAGAGTGTTAAGCGGATTACCGTGGATTACCAGTTTGGATAACCGAGTGATGCAGCGGATCACCAGAGTGGGTTGCCCCTCGGTTAACATTATTTTAATGTACACTACCTAAAGTAAAAGAAAAGAAGAGAAAAAAAAAGTAAAAGAAAAGAAAAAAGAAAAGAAATATGTTTAATTTTGAGTTCATTTTTCGAATTTATTCTGAATTTGTTAGAATTCCTCTGGAATATAAAAATTAATTTTTTGGAAAACTTCATTCTCCAAGTCCTCCATGACAATTTCAGCTAAAATAGGAGATAAAACTTTTGTTTATAAAAATTATTATTAAATTTGAAATATACTGAATGAAAAACATATTTTATAGCATCAAGAAAATGTTTTTTCGGAATTTTGGTATTAATTTTAATTAAATCCCAACGTTTTTGTATCTTGATTCATTACCGAAGCTGATAGTTCGCCGCATCATCTGTAAGTCAATTGAAAAAAAATGGAAATCTGATCAGGTTCGCGTTTCAAATTAATAAATCTGTCTTGAAAAATGGAATTTGATTAAGCGAGCCCTAATAAAAGTTTGCATAATCTTCGCTTCCTGTGTAAAAATGAAGAATGGATCTTTTCATAGCGAACCGGAGGAGATATGAACACGTGTCTTTTTCGAGCTTCCCCGCGAAGGGACGCGACAGATTTACAGCATCCCATTTTTCGCTCGTTTCCTCGCGTGTTAGCCACCAGGGCAACGTTAATCCGGACTAACTCGCGAAACATTATTAATTAATGTTACAGCGCGTTCCTCCTAAAAATTAATTCAGTCTAGCGACACGTAATTATCGGATCTGCTCTATGCGAATTTAATCGAGCATGATAAAGACCTTTTTATTAGAGTGGTCCAAAAAAAGCTTTTTGTGAAACGCAAAAACTTTTCACTATTTTTTTCGAAATATAAGTCAAATAAGGAGGATGATTCTAAGTGCTGCCTCAAAAATGTTTGAAATCATGCGGTTTCTTGTCAATTAACAAAGTAGTTCGTCTTTTAATCAGAGAGTTGTATTTTCAACAACAAAAGCTGAATTCTCAACAACAAATGTAATAGTTGATATTTTAACCCATAAAATATTTTCATTTTCAATGAAAAAACAGTTGAATTGAAAAAAACGAATTTTCAGAAAAATAGTTGAATCCTGAACTTTAATAGGAAAAGATGAGATTCCTACTATTAGAGATAATTTTTGGAATTAAAAAGACAAAGTTTCAAAAAGAGTTGAATTTTCAACCATGAAAGGTTTTTTAGTCAATGAAGAAAAGAAACCTTTGTCCAAAATACATACATTTTTAACCAAATGGTTCGATTTTCAACCAAGAAGATTCGTTTTCTACCAAAAAGACGAATTCCCAATAAAATAAATAAATTTTCAACAAATAGTTAAATTTTTGGAATACAAAAAGTTCAATTCCTATGCAAAAATAAAATAGTTGAATTTTCAATTAAAGATATTAATTTTTAATAAAGAAAAGATTTGTATATAAAACAGTTGAATTTTCAACAAAAAAGTTAATTTTCAATTACACAGTTAAATATTATAACCGGATATTTAAATTTTGATTGAAAAAAATAGCTTCTAAGCAAGAAAACGAATTTTCAATAAAGTAGTTCAATTTGCAACCAACCAGATGTATTTATAATTGAAATTATGCATTTTAAACCAAAAAATATGAATTTTCAACAAAAAATGTAATAGTTTTGACATTTCAACCAAAAAGGACTTTAATTTTAAATAAAAGACATTTGAATTTAACCAAAAAAAGAACAATTTTTTAACAAGATACTTAAATCTTCAACTACAACAAATAATTTTTAACCAAACAGTTATATTTTTAACCAAAAAAGATAACAATTCTACTAATAAAGATGGATTTTCGTATCAAAAAGACGATCTTTCAATGAGAGTTGATTTTTCAAATAAGAAAGATTTGTTAGCCTCTAAAGGAAAAAACGACATCCAACATACATACACTTTGAACTAAATAGTTGAATTTGCAAACAAGAACATTCATTTTCTATCAAAAAGGACTATTTTTCAATAAACTAAATGAATTTTTAACCAAAAAATTAAATGTTTAAACTAAAACAGTTCAATTTTTATTCCAAAATGAAATAGTTGAATTCACAATTCAATGATATTAATTTAAAAAAAAAAGTATACCAAAGTGATGAATTTTCAACCCAAAAATATGGATTTTTAACAAACCAGTAAATTTTCAATCACACAGTTGAATTTTGAACTAAATAACTAAATTTTTAGTTGAAAAATCAACTATTAAACAAACAAATAAATGAATTTTCGAAAAAAATAGTTGAATTTTAAACCAAGCAGATAAATTTTCAATTGAAATTATAAATCGTCAACGAAAAAACTGAAATTTGAAAAAAGTAGTTAAACTTTCTAACAAGGAGTTGAATTTTTAAACTAGAAATTAATTTTTATCAACAAAAAATAATATTTTCGCTATTTCAAGCAAAAAAAGACTTTATTTTTTAATAAAAAACAGTTGATTTTAACCCAAAAATACCAATTTTTTATTAAAATACTTGAATCTTCAACTAAAACAGATAATTTTCAGCAAAACAGTTGCATTTATAACAAAAACATTGATTTTCAACAAAATCCATAAATGTTTACCCATATAGTTCAATTTCCATACAAGAGAAATTATTATTTTCTACTAAAACGGAAGCATTTTGAAAAAAACACTGGAATTTAAAACCAAAGGATTAATATTTCTACCAAATTGCTGAATTTTTTAGAAGGAATCCAAATTTTCTGCAAAAAGGTTTAATTTTGAAACCGAAAATTTAAATTTTAAACAAATAATGCAATTTTGAACCGAAAAATATCAAATTTCAACCAAACAGTTACATTTTTGAACAGGAAAGTTGGAATTTTTAGAAAAAGAGATAAATTTTTCAACCAAAGAGACAAATTTTCAACAAAAACGTTGAATTTGCAGCCAAAAATTGTTTGTATTCAAAAAATGAGAAGAATTTCAATCAAGATGTTAAATTTTCAACCGAAACAGATGAAACTTTAACCAGACAGTTGTATTTTTAACACACATAAATGAATTTTGAAAATGAAAAGACAATTGCTTGAGAAGATAGTTGAATTTTCAAAGAAAAATTTTCAAGTCAGAAAAAAAATACTGTAGTTTTTTTAGCTGATCAGAAACCGAAGAAAATGCTCTGCTAGACATATTATTATGAAAAAATAATGCTGAATGGAAATCTCTTACTGTTACAAAAAAAACAATAGTGTTCAATTTCCTACACATGTCAAAAACTCAAATAATTTTGTTTTTCAATTTTATTCTCATAACTTATTCATTTATTTTATTATTTTATTCTCATAACTTATAGCATTATTCTCATATTCAATTGTTGCTACAAATAAAAAAATATATTTATAGAAGCAGATGATTTTTCAAATTTTTTTTTGCAGTTTTTAAATTAAATTTTTTTGAGGCAGCTCTTGGAATTATCAGATCAAGTTCCAAAAGCGGATAAAGTTCATTATTTGATTTATATTTTGAAAAAAATAAAAAACGTTTTGAATTCAAAAACAAACTTTTTTTGGACTATCCTACTGCGCATTTCGTAGAATACTTTTAACTCTCATAGTGTATCATAAAATATAGACGACAGTTTTGTAGCTAAAAGATCCGTTCAATATGTTTGATTTGAGTATAGCTATTTCAAAATTTATAAAAGCGACAGATTTATTGATAGTCGATGTATTGTATTAATCTGGTTTGCGAATGAATCAGGGACATATGGATTCAATTAGAATTTTATTGGCTCCATAAAAGAAGCATAGGGAAAGAAATAAAAAAAGAAATAAATGACAGAGAGTCTTCTGCCATATGTATTATATTTAGTAGAGTGACTGCTTTATTAATTTTATCGGCATTGCTTATTGTTTCTTGACTATATTTTTCAGTTACTTATGTGTAACTATAAAATTATGGGAATAAATCCAAAACCATTGTGGTTTGACTGGTTAGTTGATATGCTGATTTTCATTTAAATTAACTGAATAAAAAACTTTCATTTGTTTGCCAAATACTACAGCAATAGAATATAAAATAATAATAATATAGTTTGATAAGAGTCACAATTAATAATAAATTCTGAAACTTTATAGGATGCCTTTTAAATTATAAACACTCATGTATAAACGAAAGCATTACCTATGCTCTGATCAATAATTCTGGTCGTATTATCAAGAACTACCCTAATCTGATTATTTCATATCAAACACAGAATGTGTAATAACTAATGCATTTCTCTGGTAATGATATTCCCTATGCTCTTGTTAAAAATGATATGATTTATTAATGACTGAATTCCCTGATTATTTAATAAAGATACTTTTCTTCGTAATTTTTCTTGAAATAACAATTTGTATATGAAATAAGTAACTTCTTGTACGCCATTAAACTTAATTATGATATTTACATTTCATGAATATTCACAAGTAATTAATAAAAACAAATTCGAGAAGCGGTACATTTATCTTTAAAATATTTAATAACAGGTTATCGACCCCGTTTTCAATGGGCCTCTGAAAAAATGAACCAATAATTTTTATATTTAAATGACAAAGTGTAAATATAAGCAGACGAGCTGACTGCTATTTATGGAAAGAATCTCTTACTAATTAAAGAACTTATTCTGTTTAACCGAATAGAAAATGATTAGGTGGAACAGATATCCTATTGGAAATAAATGAGTAGTCTATTTCCAAAACCCTGATCCAAAAAAAAGGTTTTTTTCCAAATTCCGAGACGTCTAGTTGTCTTGCGCTGAGAGGGCTACTTATTGTTAAAATTTATAAGCAAGTATTGTTCAGGTGCTATTAGGGCTTATTGATCCTGGTTTCAATAGAGCTCTGACACAAGGCTCCAATTGATTTATATATTTTTAATAAGAAAGCTTGAATATAATCGGATGAGCTGACAGCCATGCATGCGGGAAGAATCCCTGACTGACTAAGGAACTTACATTATTCAACCGAGTTGAAAATAGTTTGACAACACAAAGGTCCTAGTGGGAATGAATGAGTATTCCTTTTCCACATCCCCAATCGGGAAAAAAAATGTTGTTCCAAAATCCTTAGGCGGGTACTGGCCGGGCTCTGGTACGGCAACTTTTTATGAAAATTTCTAGTAGTTAGGATATTGAACAGGCGCTGCATTGATAGAGCTACTTATTGTCAAAATTCTTAAGTGGATATTGGACAAATTCTTTCCTAGAAGTATTATTCTTTTAAAGTCAGAATTCTTCTAAATTATCTTAAAGTTCTATTCAATTAAATAAATTTCCCCCTTTTTTTAGTTTTACTTCGAATCCCTCTCAAGGCTTTTAAACTCATCTTGAAATCTTACACCGAACGAATAGGTTGTCGAAACTTTACTTGTCTGTTTAAGAGAGGATGGACCACAGATTTCTCGGAATTTCCTATAACGTTTATTAGAAGGCTAGGACAATCCTCGAAATGATGAAAAGAGTCTGCGAATCATTCCATGACTCTCATGATATCTTTTAACTATTTTGAGCGTCATAGAATATTTCGGAACTCTTCTCATTATTTCGAGAATTGTCTTCAACGCTGTAGTAAACGTTATACGAAATTTTTCGAAATTTGTGGCCTATCCTAAAGTCTTAGGCAGTCAAGTAAAGTTCCGAAGATTTGCTTTTTCCGTGTAGGCATGTTATCAAATTTTATTGAATTCTCATGAATTTGTCACAATTTTACTAAAATAAGTGGCATTTTTTGGATCATTTTTGGTTCCGGATCATGCAAACCACGTGATGTCAAGTGACCAAATGCGGTCAATGTGACGTGCGGCCATTGTGACTCACCGCAAATATGATTTGCCTCGATGTAACATGCCAAAAATGTGACATGCTGGCGGTTATTATGAATCAACCCTTCTTTTTCAATTTACTTGATTTTTTTCACTCACCTTCAATTTTTATGAGTTTCTAAGAATTATTCTCATTTCCCTTCAATTCCTGTCAATTCACTAGAAATATGTTTAATTTTGAGTTTATTTTTCGAATTTATTCTGAATTTGTTAGAATTCCTCTGGAATTCTTATGAATTTTATCGAATGCTTTTCAATTCCATTGAATCCATAAGAACACTTTTGCTGTCTTCAAGTAAATCAGACTGTCTATTTATTTTTCACATTAATAATTTTTCGAAAGCTTCGTCGTTCAGTCTACTCCTTCTCGAGTTCAACATGATTTCTGCCGTACAAAGAATCTTTCGAAAACTAGCCACCACAATTTTAATAGTGCAAATGAGAACTTAATTTCAAAAATAGTACAATGTATTGATTGTCATAAAAAAGACTTGTCAACAAAATTTTCATTAGTTATATACTGAAGTAACTTCGTTACCACTGTCGTTACCTAAAAAAAAACTAGTTATAGTGACTGATTAAAAGAAACTAATTACATTTCACCACTGATTTGCACCTATCCGTATCCATTTTTGTTTGACAAATATTTTTGGGAATTTGGGGCTTTGGAACATATAATAGTGGCTCATCAATCTTTATGATACTGATTCGCGTTGTTGTCCGCCACCACGAAATATCAGTCGAAACCACGGCCTAATATCGGTCGGTGGTTCATTACACGATGCGTAGGATATTAGAATACTCAGCATAGCGTTGGGGTTTATCTGGGATCCGCACACACATCGCATACATACACGGCGTTTGCATGCCATCGATACCTAAATCTATGGGACAACCAGGGGGCTATGTCATACCCGAACCAAGAATCAGCAAACCAACCACCAAACCTCTCTCTCTCGCTCATGTGAGCCCACCTATCTCCACCCCCACAAAGCCGATACTAAACCCATGCGTAATTTGAAGTTTAATGAATATAATGCCCTTGCTGAAACAAGCGCTTTTGCTAGCTTTTTTCAAGAGGACAATTAATGTTTAGCCAACTTTGAAATATTATCTCTTCCATTTCCTCTTTCTATAAATCTTTACTCTTCAGAGATTTAATTTCGCGTTTATCTCTTTTTCTACTCATAGTTAGGCCCTACCAGCGCCCGACCAGTATCTTGCTTATGAATTTTTGGAAAAACAGCGCTACCAGCGCCCGTCGAATATCCGCTTAGCAATTTTGAATATTCATAGCTCTACCACCACCCGACTAGTGCCGGCATAGGAATTTCGGAGAAAAAACCCTATCAGTGCCCGCGAAAACCCTCCTAGGAAATTTGAAAAAAATGGTTCTACCAGTGCCAGTCCAATACTTGTTTAGGAATGTTGACAATAAACTGCCCTATTAGCGTAGCATTTCTACAATACATTTGTCTAAGTATTGCGACAAATAGCCTAGCAAATTTGACCAGAAGTAACCGTGCCAGCGCCCAACCAGTAGCCGTCTTGGAATTTTTGCAAAAAATAGCAATATAAACCTCTTTCCAAAGTCCGCTCAGAAATTGAAAAAAAAATAGTTTTACCAATGCAGCGCCTTCCAATATATCTGCCTCGGAATTTTCACAAAAAGTAACCCTGTCAGCACTCAGCCATTACCTGGCTAGGAATTTCAGAAAATATTGCCCTATAAGCGCTTGTCTAATACTCGGGTAGGGTCCTGCAAATCTAAAGACAACCATGTCTTTCTGACTTGATTTGAAGTGAAAGGGTTATAACTTACACGACGCGAAATTCTCCGTTTTTTATTTCCGGTGCGAAATGTGTGGTTCCTATATGAAATCGGATAATGATCTACAGATGACTTCGAAAATCGAGTTCAAAGTCGAAAGTGCGGTCACTGATGTAATGCCCGTTCAGTATCCTACATTTTTTGGTGTAAAACGTGGGGTTTCTATTTAAAAGAAGAAAATGCCCTTAAATAACATTGAAGATCAAGTTCAAGGTTAACAGTAAGATCACTAATGTAGTGCCCGATAAATATCCTACAATTTTTGTAGAGGTCATTTTTGTCTAAAACCATCAGTTTCTGAGATAAGGGGCTCACTAATTTTGACATTCATATGACCTTGTATCGACCTTGAGCAACTCCGTTCAGGCTCTAATGTCTTTAGAAACTTTTTTTTATCATTAACAAACATTTTCCAACAGGTTTTTGTCAAATTTGGAGTGGGCTGAAATCGGCCCTTATTGACTATCCTCCTTTCGAAAATAAATGTCTCAACCAACCCATTGATGGTATAATACAACCGCTCATGAATAATGATAATAAGAAGCTTAACTAATCCAGCGCCCCTTCTATATCCGTCAAGGAATTTTTAATATAAGTAACCCTGCGATCGCCCGAATAGTAGCCACCTTGGAATTTTGGCCAGCAATAGCAATACCAGCACCTGTCCAATATCCGTTTATGAATGACAAGAATTAGCTTAACCAATGCTGCGCCCGTCCAATACCGGCTCAGGAATTTTTACAATAAACTGCCACACCAGCGCAGCATTCGTCCAATACACTCGACCAGACATTTGTATATTACATAGCCCTACCAGTGTCTGACTGGTAACCGCCTAGGAATTTTGGAAATGTAGTGCCCATTTAATACCGGCCTAGAAATTTTGACAATAAGTAATCCTGCCAGCCCTCGACCACTAGCAGTTTAGAAATTTTTGCTAAAAAAAAGAAATACCAGTGCTCATCCACTATCTGCTTAGGAATTTTGATTATACACTAGACTCCCGATATAAGAAGCTGCGGTTTACGATATTCCGAGAATTAATGCCGCAGCATTTTCTTGATAAGAAAGCCGCGTGGCCGAAAGGGGAGACAGTAGCTCAATCGAGCGTGATGAACAGGAGAGCCGCAATCAGCGCTTTTGTTCCATCATGTTATGTCATTCGTCCGAATCTAGCAGAAATTTTTCATGCGGCCCTGACTCTTAACGTTTGGATTCCTTCGATTTAGGATCAAGGCAAATGCAAGCCATGTCCAAAACCCCTCTTATATCGGGAGTTGAGTGTAAATTGTTGTACCAATGTTAGTTTTACCACATGTCCAATACCCGCATAGAAATTTTGACAATAAGTAGCCCTCCCAGCGCACAATCAAAGCTAGCCTAGAAATTTCGAAAAAAATTGCTCTAGCAGTGCCCGCCCAACGCCCGCTTAGAAATTTTTGAAAAAATAAACCTACCAGCGCAGCGTTCGTCCAATATTTGCTCATCAATTATTACAATTTGAAGTTCTACTAAGGCAGCGCCCGTCCAATACCCAACATGGGAATTTTGACAAAATGTAGCCCTTCGAGTGCCTGTTCAATACCTACCTAGGAATTTTCGCAAAAAGTAGCCGCATCGGCTCCCGGCCATTAACCACTTAAAAATGTTTACAAAATAAGAAGCCCTACTTCCTCCTGATCAGTACGCGCCTAGGAATTCTGGGAAAAGCGCCGCACCAGTGCTTGCCCAATACTCGCTGATGAATTCTGACAATGAGTACCCTAGAAGCGCCTGAACAGCAGCTGCCTAGAAATTTTGGAAACAAATTTTTTCTTCCGATCTGGGATTTGAAAAAGTATACCTATCTATTCCCATTAGGACCTCTGTTTCATCTACATACCATTCGGTTAAATCAAATGAATTTTTCAATTAATTAAATAATCAACTAAGGATTCTTTCCATGCATAACTTTCAGCTTGTCCGATTATGTTCAATCTTTATTATTGAAAAAGCACAAATTAATCAGGGCCCCTCGTCAGAGCCCCACTGAAAAGTGGATCAATAACCTTTCATTAAATATTGTAGGCAGGAATTCACCGCTGCTGGAATTTGTATTAATAATCCCTCGTGAACATTCATGGAATGTAAAAGATTATAATAGCGTTCATTGGTGAACAATAAATTACCTAATTCATATAAAAACGGCTATTTTAAGAAAAGTTACAGTCTTCAGAGAATAATCAGTGAATTTATCCGATTTAAAAATTATATTTTTCTCAACAAGAGCATGGGTAATACGATTATCAGAGCAATGCATTAGTGATTACACATTCTGAGTTTCGTTTGAAATAATCAGATTAAGGTAATTCTTGATAATACGAGCAGAATTGATCAGAGCATACGTAATGATTTTGTTTATACATGATTATTTATAATTTAAAAGGCATCCAATTAGGTTCTAGAATTTATCACAAATCGTGCACCTCATCAAGCTATATATTATTTTATATTTGATTGTTGTGACATTTGATATAAAAAATATTTTATTCAGTACATTTGAATGGGAATCAGAATATCAACTAACTAGATCAAACACAATGGTTTTGGATGCATTCCGGTAATTTTATGGGTACACATCAGAGACTAAAAAATTTAGTCACGAAATAATGAGCATAGCAGATAAAATTAATATAGCAGTTACTGCTGTAAATAATTCACATTGCTGAAAAGTCCCTGTCGTTTACTGAGCCAATAAATTTTTAATTGACTTTATATGACCCCAATTCATTCACGAAACAGATTAATATAATACATCGTCTGTCGATAAAATTTCCAGTATATTTTATGGGACACTATTTGAATTGAAAATATTTCAAGGAATATGTAGAAACGTGGTCCAAGTAATGGGTTTTCTTGAAAAATTGAAAAGCTTTCAGATTTTTTCAAAATATAAGTCACATAGTGAAGTTTGACCCCTGGAACAAGTCGATCGGATAATTCTAAGTGCGACATGCTGCAGTGTGACGTGTCGCAAATGTGACCCGAAAAAGATAAAAAATATTCCACTGCTTTCAATAAGATTGTAGTGAATTTAGAATAATTCAAAAGAATTTAATAGCATGCCTGCACAAAAGAAATAAATTGTACTTTAAATTTTTACTTTTTACTTTAGAAGAATTCAGTGAAAGTTAGAAAATTAAGAGAATTTCAAATAATTACAGACATTTTTGAACAATTCATAATAAATTAATAAGAATACAGGGTGAATGTAAAAAAAATCTAAAAGATCCAAATTAGTCTACTGATTTTAGTGAAACTGGAGTAAATACGGAAGAATTCAAGGAAATTCAGGAGACTTTATTAAGCAAAATGGCAGTAAACAGAATTCTGGAAGGAATACTCCAACAAATTTAAGTGAATGGAAAAAATGTAATGAATAATACAAATTAACAAATAGAAAGTATATCAAAAATATTTTCAAAATCCAATGAACTGATCACATTTAGAATAAACTGAGAAAAAAGCAGGGTAATTCAATGCAGAATTTGGTAAAGTGCCTATGAATGCAAGGTGAGATTAAAAGTAAATTTTTAACAAAATCCTTAAAGTTATGCAGAATTCAATGAACTTGAAAGAATTCAATATAATTTTAAACAATTTAAAAAGACTTTTATGTGGTTTTAAAGAATTTCGGAAGATATAGAACGATTTTATGGGACCTAATAGGATATTATAGTTTTACTATATTCAAAAAAAATTTTAATTAGATTTTCAGAGTACTTTGAATTATTCTATCAGATTTCTCAGGATTTAAATAACTTTATGTGATTTTACATGCTTCCAAAGTATTTTAATAATTTTTCCAGGATTGTAAGAAATATCATTAGATGTCACAGTATTCCACGGGTCTTATTTATTCTATAAATTCTTATTTTCGTTATATGTTCACATTGGAAATTAAATTAAACGATTAATATTAATAAAGCATGAATTGGTTTCATATATTTTTGTTTATTTATTTAAATTATAATGTTTAAAAATCATGTTCATGTTGCAAAAGATTATAGTAAAAGTAAACTTTATTTAAATGTATTCAAAATAATTTTTAAATAAAAGAACAATGGGAATATGAATTATTTTCCGTTTTTCAACTGACTTTGTTTCTTGAAAAAAATGGAATGTTACTAAATGACAAGTTTATGCAATAAAAATTTTTTCATTTTAAAGAATGTTTTTAGTCTGGATTAACCTATCAATCTAGTGTTCCACAGGTAAGAAGTACATTTCTTTATTATTATTCTCTTTATAAAGTCAAAATATGCTTTATCTGATAGATAAAACCGTTAAATAAAGAATTTCAAATGTAATTAAATTTTCACGTCTTGAAGCATATGGAATAATCTTCAATTGGTAATTAATTTAAATGTGGAAATTAAATTTTTGAGCCATAAAATTAACGAAAAACTGTTTTTTTGCTGGATTTTATTTTTGTGAGAAGGTACTTAATTTTGAAAAATACGTTTATTCAACAATTAGATCTTAGGCTTTCTCATGAAAGATATAATGCCATTTTGGAAAAAGGTGGTCAGGGACACGTTACAGGATGACATTTACTAATATTTAAGACAATTTATTTTCATACAGAGCTAATTAAAAATAACTTTCGAATTATCCAATTATCCAATTTGTAATTATGGGTTTATCTTTCATTTATAGAATTGCGATAAATTTTATTTTTAGAATTTTCCTGACCTCTCTGCTTTTGTATTTAAACCCATTTCGTAATAATTCAATTTCCTGTCTGCAGTCCGAGAATTAATTTTAGAAAAATTTAATTGAATTTTTCATCGAGGTCGAAGTACATTTTTTTTATCTCTGGTGGATTCCCCGCTGTACTCACACAAACCAGATCTTTACATCTTCGATTTTCTTTTAACTTTAGGTACTTATTTTTATAGTGGAAAAAATTAAAATTACCAACAATTTAAATGAATTTTTTTTAAAAAGTTTTTTGCACTTCTTATATTTTAGACACTTGAAGTCCCTAAAGCGGAAATGGCGCACTAGTTCACTAAAGACTGTAACGTTTATATCGGTTTCAATCATGATTTCAGCCCAAAATTTGATTTTTTTTTAAACTCAATTTCCAAAAAATGCATATTTAAAAATAATGTTTCAAAACTTAAATTTTTTCAAAAGAATTTGTGATTGTATCGTTCTTACAATTGATTTTGTCGCTTTTTGGTATTTTAAGAATGAAAATGCTAAAACTAATTGAATTGTTTGGGCCCAGAAAAAAAATTTGCTTGTTGGCATCCGGAATAAAAAAAAATTTCTATTTGGTTAATATCGACCAGACTGAAAAATCATGAAAAATAAAACTCCTGACACGTTAACAATACCAGAAAAATATTCGAAAAAGAAATTACCGACAATTTGAAGTTTCCAAATGGGAAAATTCCCGAATTTGAGAATTCCTGATAGTAGATAATTCCCGAAATAAAATTGCCGGCATTATAGAATATTCGACACTACAAAATTATCGACGTACGAAAATCTCTAAATTATAAAATTTCCAAATCTGAACAATACAATTCTTGTTAATAATAACTAAATAGTAGAAAATATATTTTCGTCAAATAAAAATATTCTATTTTATTTGATATCTTATTATTTAACAATATTTTGGAATTCGTGAATTTTAAATTGTCGGCAATTTTCTAATTTTGACAATTACTTCTTTCAACTATTTGCTGTTTCGGGAATTTTATCTCTCGGAATTTTGTATTCGTCCCTTCTATTCGGTTTCTGGATTTCAAAATTTTACAAGGTGTCCTACTTCTTCAAAAATCATAAAAAATTTTTTCTTAGTTTTCTTAGTTTGTGTCTAAGAATTTTTTCGTGATTTTGGAACTTTTGTTGCAATATTGTAAGGCTTTAAACAATACGAAAAAATGTTGTATCTATGAAAGCAAAATAAAAAATTGTTCTTTGATTGAAGCTGAAGAAATTTCCAGTTCGACATATGCAACCTTTCCAAAAAAGGGTGCATTAAACTACATCCAAAAAACGATTTTTGCACATTATCAAAAAAAATCATAACTGAACAAAACTTTTTTTAATTTCTAACTTTGTATTACTGTTAAATTATTATTCAGTAAAAAAATGATACTTTTCAGTAGAAAATGTGTTTCAAGTGATTTGCGTAAGCAAGGGGAAAGAATTAAATTAAGAATTAAAAAAATGAAATTTAAAGGTAGTTATCGTGCGAAAAATCAAGTCTCTATAGAAAAAAGTTTTCTAAGATTTTAAGAATTCAAATGATATTAATGTATAGAATTTCTGAAAATAAAAACAAGAATCCAACGACCAAATTTGGACAACCACCATAAAATGCTCCTATTGTAATTTGCAAAAAACATTCGTTTTTTCTTGGACAAAAAATAAAAAAGAGGAAAGAAAAATGAGAAGGCAACCAACCA
>CAKNYM010022910.1:0-13575 GCA_932195095.1 Andricus curvator | reverse complement strand
ATATATATATATATAATGCATGCAACGCACTTCCCTAACGCAGAATATCGCACCCTGGGCAGTGCGGTAATACCGTACATTAGGCTCGTCGGCCTTCGACATCTTGGTTGGGTGCGGTTGTTTGGGCTGCTATCAAGGAAGCTTCCTCAACGGAGCTGCCTCCCTGAAAGACCCGCATCTCAACGAACCCGGAAGATGGCCAGTCCGGGGCTTTCCTTCTTTTGCAGCGCAGAGGTAGCACTCGAGTGTGCTTACACACTCCGCAGACCTGTGTCCCTCCTTGCCGCACCTCCAGCATCTTTTCGTCCTATCAGGACCTTTGCAACTCGTTGCCATTTGGCCGAAGCCGAAAGCTATCCTGCTCGTACCAACTTCGACGCCGTTTCTTCGGTCAGTTCCATAAAGGCCTTCAGAGTTTCCCTGAAGACCTTCCTTGTGAGACTGACCCTGATCTCGCCTGCAAGCTGTTTGCCAAAATGACTTCTGAAGGCAGCCTCAACCTCCTTCGCATCTGTTGTGGTGTCGAGGTCGAAGACCTCAACCTCCGTGCAAGGGACAAGCTCCCTCACACTGCCACTTTCACCCACAACCTTATTGATCGCAGCGGAAAGCTTGAATCTGCCATCCTCTGCGGGCCCCACTTCTACAAGGATCTCTCCACTCCTGGTTTCCCTGACACCCTGTCTCTGTTTCCTCTTCTTCTTTCTTCTCGTCTCCTTGGGTACAGGTGTCGGTACCTCTCTCTCTTCCTTCTTGGGTGTCGAGGTCGCCGCTACACCACGGGTCGTCGACTTCTTCTTCTTTCTTGGCCTAGTGGCGCTTGCCTCTACGGGGCCTCAGGGTGGGCTTCCTCGCTCTCTTCCCATATTGGGTTGAGGGAGTTTCCACGGCATCTTTTTCCGTCTGAATTCCCCTACTGGCTACACGTTCGCGCCCTGCCTTCTTTCTCACTTCGGTAACACTGTGGCCTACCCTTTCCTTCATATAGCTAGAGTGGCAGTCCCAATACGTCTCGAGCGCATTCACGTTGCGGCGGAAACGCGCAAGACGGTCCCCCGTATCCCCCACACCGTCACGGATTTCAAGCCACATGTTTCGCTTTTTCCCGCAGAAAACCTCAATCTTCCTGATGATCTCTTGGAGACACATCAGCTCCTCCTTCGTGTCATGGAACTTGGTGTAGAAGTCGGACTTAGTCCTTTTCGCACCTGACCACTCCTTCAGTTTCTGTATGCAACTGGGCTCCTCCGTGACGTCCAGCGGGCTGCCTAACTCCTTACAAACACTCCTCTCCAAGTATGTTTGGTCCCCCCAAAATCCATGGGACCGGCACTGACCACCGGGTCTTTCACCCGATTGGAATTAGTGGGGTGACTTCTACTCCCTTGGGGTATGTCGTTTTTCACATACGCACTCATGATTGGTTTGAATTCGGGGTTCCTTCCCCTAGCTGGTTTTTGTCCACCCCAGGTATTTGATTTCCCCGGTACCACCCATATCTGGGAGGCGTTCCCCTATCCGCAACCTGGGAGGCGCCCGATGGGGGACCAGCAACCCCACACGGGAGAGTTGGGTATAATGGCGGACTTTGAATTAAATGTCCTATAAAGTATAATGTGATTTTGATGTAGTGCATTTTTTAAGATCAAACTCATATTATCAGCGAACACGTTTTATTACTCAAATGCTGGTTCATTTCAACAATATGAAAATTTTAGAGTAAAAAGTATACAATATACTGATTCTGGTTTTAAAGAAAATACCTTGAAATAAAAAGTCTCAACTTAGAAGAAATAGGTTTCAAATAATCAAAAATTTCTTACACTTGAACACTAAATTTATAAAAGATTTTACAATTTGGAATTATTACGACTTATTTGTTCAAATTTCATATCTTGGAAGAAATTAAGAAAAAATCAGCACAGTTCTGTCAAAAATATTTCAACCTAGTATTAAATATTTGATGCATAAATGTTGTATCTTGTATCCTATCTTAACCCTTCGCTGGCACACTGGGCTCAAAAAGACCCCAGGCATTTTAAAAATTATTTAAGTCCCTTCAACATTTAAAAATGGTACTAATGGTAAATGGAAAATGGCATTAATGGTTATTATTTTTTGTGTGAAAAATGTCACTTTTCGCTATTGTTTAACTTTTACAATCTTCTTTTCATATTTAAAATAAATTTTGAACTAAATAACCCACAGCATTCTTTGAAGTAACTCACCAAGAGTGTGTAAAAAATTCAGCTTCTCAAAATAATCAATTGGCTCTTTGCGGGAAGCCTTTTTCGCTTGGGGTCAAAATGACCCCAGTATGCCAGCTATGTTACGCGTCGGGAAGTGTACCATCGAAGGGTTACAAAAAATGCAAATTGTTTCATTATGAAAATTAAATGATTCATTTTTGAATTTGTGAAAAATGTTTAATATGAAATATTTGCTTTTCAAATTAAGGATCACACAAAATAAAACATACATATACTTTGATCTGCTTTGATTTTCACAAAATCATGAAGACAATTTTTGGAAAAATTCATTTTTTCGACCTTTTTGAATTTTGAATTTTTTATCCTAAAACTAATAATTTTAAAATGTGGTAGCCGCTGGACCGGGAAATGAGCAGGATTTTTTTTAAACCGGAAAACGACCGTGAATTTAGTAGTTAAACGAATGTAAACTTCCGATTGAAACTTTATAAACTATTTTCAATTTTAGAATAATTTAAAATGAATAAACTCATTATTAAACTCTTTCATTCAATTTCAAATTATACACGTTCAAATATTGTTTCAGTTTTCAATATTCCATTTTTAACCCATTGCGAATTAAAATTTTTTAATTGAAAAAAGGCATTGTTTTAATATTTAGCAGTATTTGGCCGTTTATTTAAAATAAGCAGTTATGAATCAATTATTCAAAACTAAACAATTTGAAACCAATTGTTTCAAATAGAAAGTCTTGAATCATTAAAATTTTAGAGTGCAAAGTTTAACCTTTTCAGGTAAGAATTTTAATTGTTTCATTTTGTTAAATTTTGAAATTGCAAGTGAAATTGTTTAATTTTAATTTATAAATAACAAATGAATAATTATTGATTGCAAACGACTTTAAATAAAAAAAATTGACCACTAATTTAAAAAGTGTTTGATTTTAAACCATAAATTGAAAAACGTTTAAGTTTTAATGTTTCTAACCTAAAATTGCTTCAAAATTATATAATTTTCAAAATTTAAAAATGTACTGATTCATTCTTCCATTTAGAGCATGGAAAATGAAAACTTGGATTTATATGTCATTTCATTAAAAATTATTTCAAAAATTAAAAATTGGGGATGATAATACGATCGGAAATTTACTAGAAAAAATCAAAAAAATCTTTGACTTTCATTCTGGCATTAATGGACAGATTGATTACCTGCCTCTAGTTTTGGTTAGTAAATTTCAAAGATTTCACAGCTTCTGATTGGTTAGCAATAAATCGACCACGTTCAACTCGTCACGTGCTGTTACCATTAAATCATATAATTTCATAATAATTACAAAAAGTCCTCCGACCAAACCAAGTGGAATATACGTTTTCAGGTGCGCTGATCACGAATCCGTGACCCCTATGACCCCTACACTTCAGGATCACGGTCATTTGAAGGTCAACTTTGTTAGTTCGAGAGGTATCATCTTTTTGACCTCAGATTCTGAAATAGTGGGAAATTTTACGTTCGTATATATTTTTACCCACGGGTTCGAGTGACTTCTAGAGGTCACATGAAGGTCAAAAGCATTCTTTAGAATTTCTGAACCTAGTACCTTGTCATGATTTGCTAATATCAAGGTAATGATCCTTACAAAATATGTTTTCGGGTGCGCTGGTCACGAATCCGTGGCCCCTATGACGTACAAGCTTGTTTTCATCGGTCAGGAGCTGGCCTTTTCGTAGATTGTAAGGATGGAGTCCAAGTTCTTTTTTTGCTATGAGACGCACCGACTCACGATTAATACCCGTCTCGCGAGCTACTTTTCTCATAGAAATATTGGAATTACGCATTACACGTTTTTTGATGATTTGACGGGTTCTGGAAGTGTTGACGGTACGTTTTCTTCCTCTTCCTGGACGGTCACCTTCATGGCCAAGCTCTTTAAACCGTTTTACTGCACGACAAACTAGTGAACGTGCAATGCCGAGCTCCCGTGCGATTTCACAATTGCGTTTGCCCAACCGATGCAATGCTATAATCGCTATACGATCATTTGACATGGTGGAGTAAGCAATTTAAATAAACTTCAAACATTAAAACAACAAAATTTCATGTACCACATATTCATAGAATAAGAAAAAAATTCATACAAAGGGTGCGAAGTAATTGTGTTTTTTGAATCGTGTGTGGAAGTTTGTATACACTTATGCAACAGTTCCCTTATCTGTGGTCTATCGAAGACTCCTTCATTAATCTTAGCTTTAGAAAGTTTTGGAAACTTCTCAAAGATGTACATAAAGGCATCACTTCCTTCTGGTAAGTTCTTCATTGCTTTGATCAACTGTTTAACTAAACCTAGCGTAATATGTAGAGGTGGAAGGATGACTTCATGTACAGGGATAAGACTTTCTTGTATAATATTCATAGTACCTGGAGTTAAATTATGTCTGACTGGCCAGTCTTTTTTCACATAAAGTTGCTTTCGGTCTCGACTGTCCCATTCACAAATAAAGCATGGATGTTTTGTGAATCCACTTTGTTGGCCTAATAAGATTGTCGTTATTTTTAAATCTCCGACCAACTGCCAGCCGTGAATATCATAATTCAATTTCTGGAGCAGTAAATAAAGATTATGATATTCTTCTTTTAACACGACAGAATGACCGGCTGGTATAGGGGCATATATGTTGCCATTATGGAGCAAAACAGCTTTTAAACTTCTTGTCGAAGAATCTATAAATAGACGCTAGTCACTAGCTTCATACTTAACGCACTTAAATTCATTTATTAGTCCTTCAACATCGTTACAATATACAAAATTCAATTCATTTGAAAAAAATTTCCTAAATGAGCGATCTCGATTTCGGTAGAAGGATATATGAGTTCCAGGAGCTAGAAGTCCTTTTTCTTTTAACCTACATGCTACTAGCTCGGAAAGTTCTTTCGACAGTCCTGCGTCTCGAACCAAGTGACTCAGTTCATCTTGAGTAAACACGTTAGAATGATATCTCTCGAATTAACAAAGCTGACCTTCAAATGACCTTGATCCTGACGTGTCAGGGTCATAGGGGCCACGGATTCGTGATCAGCGCACACGAATACGTATTTTGTAAAGGTCATTATCTCGATATTCGCAAACCATAACAAACTACTAGGTGCAGAAATTCTAAAGAATGCTTTGACCTTGATGTGACCTCTAGAGGTCACTCGAAACCGTGGGTAAAAATATATCCAAACGTAAAATTTCCCGCTCTTCCAGAATCTGCGGTCAAAAAGATGATATCTCTCGAACTAACGAAGTTGACCTTCAAATAACCTTGATCCTGACGTGTAGGGGTCATAAGAGTCACGGATTCGTGATCAGCACACCTAAAAACGTATATTCCACTTGGTTTTGTCGAAGGACTTTTTGATTTCATTTTGTAGCCATGTGTAATTTGACGCAGAAAATAAGTATCTAAATTTGAGACAACATATTTCCCAGATCTGCTCACGAATTCCCGGTATTTTCCCGTATTTTTCAAGGTGCACAAGATTCCAGGAAAATTCCCAGATTTCCCGGGTCGCTATACACCTTGATATTGTAATGTCGAATTTCACACTTTTTCACTTTGAAATTGTAAATTTAAAAACTTGAATTTTTTTAAATGCATTACAAAATTACAGTTCGTAATTCAGATTCATGAAATTAATTTTTTTTTTTAATAAAGCGTGCTCTACAACAGTGCATTATGCGCCATTTGTCATAAAGGTCATTTAATATGTGAATATAGTCACAAAATGATCCTTATGACAAGTGGCGTTTAATGCAGTGTTGCAGAGCACGCTTCAATTGTTTAATTTTAAACGTAATTATAATAATTCATGTATTAGATGTTTTAATTTTAAACGCTGAATTGTGAGACGATCACTGAAGTTAAGCAGCGTTGGACGCGGTTAGTACTTGGATGGGTGGCCATTCAAGAATACTGACATGAGTGCTGTTGGCACATCGTGGGTGTGGTGAGCCCACACTTGTAGTTATTTATAACTCAAGAAAAACCTAGAAACACTACCCGAATCGGGTAGTGTCACGCCTACCCTGAAAGGGAAATGGTTTAATGGTATTCTAAAGCTATTGGATTTGAAACTTTTTAAAATTAAGTCTTACTATTTCTAACATTTTTCATTTAAAAAATTTTTAATTTTTAATTGTGACTTTCAAAAGAAAAATATATTAGGATTAAACATTTTTGTTTCGTGCTGCTTTAGTTAATGTTCGCACAACACTAGCACACACTGACGCAACTGTGCTGTCGTATCGCAACTGTTTTTGCGACACACACATGTGTAGCGCGCCGCTACGTCCGTGTATTTCAAAGCACAGTAAGTTCTGTAATTTTGAGCGACTGAGATTCGTGATTCTCACAGCGGAGATGTAATTTCGCTTCAACTTATTCGTAATAATCTTTTTAAACTTTCACGGCGCCGACTTTTAATATTTGTTATCAGTTCTGTAATTATGACTGAACATTTCGGATGATTTGAATTTTTTTCATATCCGCCACATCGTAACTAGTTCAGTAATTCTTCAAGTACAAATTTTTTCCGTGTGGGTCTCTGTAATTGTCTCTGCTTGACTACTGCAATTGGAAAAAATTAAAGAAGATGCAGAGAACCTCTGCATTGTCCTGCGGGAATGAATTCTCTCCATTTTTGTACATTTCTCTTCCATTTTACCAAAAATGTACGTGAAAATCGTCGGTAATTACTGTGCAAGAATCTGCAAGTCTCTACTTCGCAACTTTACTATTTCCAAAACTGCTACAAGAAAGGGCATTTGTTGTGATAAGTACAAATACCCCTTTTTGTAGCAATTTTTAAAATAGTGAAATTGCCAAACAATGTACAAAAACTTTTAGGTGCAACAATACAGAATTTCTCTGCATTACTTCCTAGTTTGCAGAGAAATTGTAGAAAAAAGCAGAGCCTCCCTGCATTTGTCTGCAAAAATTTCTCTCTACATGGTACTTTTTTCTGCAAATTTCTGTCACACATGATTTACAGAGAAATTACAGAACGAAGCAGACTTTGTCTGCTTCTTTCTGCAAGCAGTTCCTCTCGATAAAGGGCATAGCAGGATAAGCATCTGTGTGCTACCTGCGGCCCAATCAGGTCCATATTTTCACGATAAGATGGCACCAATCGGTAGTGAAATACCCTGGAGTATTATCTCCCAGAAATGATTTTTATGGGAGTTATGGGGGTTAGAAGGAAAATCGAAAAAGTCGTTTTTCTTGAGAACGGCTTGACCGATTTTGCTGTGCAAAAAATATTTTTTTTTCTTATGTGTTTTGTTCCGAGTACCACTTTCATCTTTCACAAAAAAATCTTCAATTCATGTCCCAAAACATATTTGATCCCCAAAAGGATGGAAGAGGTAGAGCATAGTTAGAAAAAATAAAAACCGTGAGTGCACCGTGCACTGGATGCTGTACATTGTGAAATGGGTATGTAGAGCAACGACTATCACCAAAAAAATGTGGGCGCTTCCGAATTTAGCTGACACCCAGTTAAGAGTTCAAAATTTCACAATCTGGATGATAAATGTACTAAAATAGTTTCCTTTTCTATTTGAACGCCTGTAGTCAGCCTACAATAATTGTAGTTCCCAGGGCCCACCACGTCGAGGTTGCAATACGATTTTAAACCCCTTTCATGGGGTGCTTGATTATCGTGAGTCCCCTCGCCTCTCACGAACCAAGGTGATCAATTATCGTGAGTCAATGCCTCTTACGGATCGGGGTTCTTCTCCGATTTCTGACCCATTTAGGGCCAGCGGGTACAATGGATTCCAACACGAACTCTATCTGTGAGTGATCTGAGAGAGTTGGTTCATCTGAAACTCTCCACTTCTTGATATTATTTTTAAAACTACTGGTACAGAGAGTGATGTCAACGACTTTCACCCTGAACGAGTTACGGAACGTCAGGGTCTTCCCCGTGTTAAGAATATCTAAATCAGTGGCGATTAGGTATTCCAGTAGGTCATTACCTCTTGAGTTGATGTCCGTGCTGCCCCACAACGTATGGTGGGAATTAGCATCGCATCTCAGCAGAAGAGGAATACCCCTTACCTTGCAATATTCCACCAGTGTACATACCTCCACTGGTAGGTTGGTATCGCTGTCATAAGGAATATAAGCCGATCCCAGAACTAGCCTTCCTATCCCTTTGAGATCCGTGGCTATCACCATCAGGTCTCTCGAACATAGCTCAAGCAGCGGGACAGCGTTAACTCCCTTCGTCAGTATGCAGGCGCTTGGTTTGGCCGCCTTGGGGTGCCTGTAACAAAAAAGACCAGCCCCCCCTCTAATTCCCTCACGGTATCTTGAACTTACCAAGGTTCTTGGATCAGCGAGATACCTGTGTGCCTCGCAGCCATGCCCCTCTGCAAAACTGCAGAGGCGCCTTTGCTGTGATGCAAGTTAATTTGGGTAATGGTTAGACCAGGAGCAGTCATTTAGGTCTGCTCCTGATCTTCCTGTGTCCCAACAGGCTCCTCCTGTCCCTGGCCGGCAACCCTAAAGTTGACCTGTCCAAAGTGATAGAAGGGCCTGTTGTTGAGGGCCGCAAGAGCCCTCGTCTGGGACTCAGGAATCTGCACAACTAAGAGATGCCTGTTGCCTCCCACTGTGTCCTCTTCCTGAGGCCTATCGTGCCTGACGATTCGCCAGGACGCTGTCTTAAGTGAGGGGTCGAATCCCTCCAACCGCCGGAGCACCTCAGACGGGTTTTTCAGTTTACCCGGGAACCACCCCGTAGCCCTCACCATCTTCAGGAGCAACTCAACCCCACCCACCTCAGGAGCTGCACCTTCCCACGGCTTTGTCTCGACCACTGCGTTGAGTAGCCGAGCTTAAGTCGCTAGGTCGGCTGCCACAAATACGAAGACCCCTCACCTGCAGAAGGAGGTCACCAATTTTGGCCATTGATCTGGGGACACTCTATCGAGCGCCCTCCTGGTAGCCTCCCTGAAGCTCTCATACTGCTCCATAGTGAGCATCGAGTCCGGGTAGTTGGTGTCGGTCACCACCATCGTCAGGGGGTTAGTCCTCTGAGCGGCTGTCAGTCCCCTACCTCTCTTCTGGGCCTCAGTGCTGGATGTCGGCCCTGTAGCTGCCGACGTTCCAGCTCCCGCAGCTGCTTTACTAGCCTGCTGCGCTTGCCTCTCCAGTCTCCTTTTCGGGGAACCGTTGATGCGTTTCTTCTTTTTGGGGGACTGATTGGCCTCTCCCGTTACCATAGTCTCGTTCAGAGGGACCGTCGATCCCTCAGCTCCTGAGAGACCTGGGGGCACAGCCGCCACCTGAATTTGGCTTGCCGGAGAGACAGATCAGGAGGAAGGGTTATGTTAGACCCGTTAAGGCCCAACCCCTCCCCCCCCCTCCGCTACCTCCCTTCCTCCTCCTTTTCCATTTTTGATGTTAGGCGTGTTCATTTTGATCCCACGAGAAGCTAGGGAAATAAAAGGTCCGCCCCTGCAGAGCCCCGCATGCAGGGGTAAGACTAATTACTCGGGGAGGTCGTCCGGTGTCCCCAAGAGGCCGTTAGGACACCTTCGTAACGCCTAGGTTCCAAAGTGCCACGAGCACGATCACTCTACAGCCATGGCTTAGGAGGGTGGTCGCATTGAGTGAGACACTCAATGTTCAAATATCCGCTTGCAGACCACCATAACAAACGGAGAGCTGTTTCTGAGAGAGCTGTAAATCTGTCCGGGAGGAGCCTCGACCCAGGGATCCAGAAAGCCCGTGTTAGCTAGGCTCTTTCACCCTTCTACCATACCGTAATCACGCATACCAGGAGAGCCCGTTTATAGGGATCCTTTCATTCATGTTCATACACATGCAGGCCGACGTCCTTTTGACCCCCATGTCAATGTTGCTGAAACATTTGAAGTGACGAAACAAATGAAATGAATCCCACGCCGTCAAGGCAGACTCGGACTTCTTCGATGTCTTCATAACCGATTTCTATCGTTGCAAATGGAAGAGATCCTCTCTTAAAAATGGTCAGAAAACACGAGATAATTGGCAAAGGAACCTTTTTTTACAAAGGCGAAGTAGCTAACTTTTGCTTTCCTGAGATAGTCAGGACTTAATTTAGGTACAGAGGGTTTTATTTTTGCGTGCTAGGACGGTGTCTTTTCCAACTTAGTATACCGTAACCAGATTTTACGTCAAGAAGTTCCCGAAAATAGGTACAGAACGTGTCATGCACACGCTAAGTACCTAGAACACATACTATCCGGGGGTCCCACTCACGCGGAAACGACATATCTCTACTTACATAATGCGGCCCTAAGTGTGCTTTACTACCATCTTCGTCGCTCTTACGGTATTGGCTGCGACCCGAGGGAGATAAGTGTCAATTGTCCAAAACGACAAGTTCCATAGTTTCTGGAACTATGATTTTCGGACAGCAGTCTCCATTACATACTAGAGGCCTGACTACAACATTACTGCCAAGGAGAAGGAAAAGGAGGATAGGTATCAAGACCTTAAAAGGGAGCTGCATCGACTGTACCCAAAATATTCGGTTAAAATAATTGTCCTTGTGATCGGTGCTTTAGGAAGTGCGAAACTGTCAATGGTTCGTAACCTGAAAGCCATTCCCGCATGCCAAAAATATGCTGAGACACTTACTTTCGCATTAAAACGGATTGGTTCGGACTGGGTTTATACCATTTTTCTCGGACTCAAACAAAATGGATTCAAAATGATTCGGCAACAGATGTTGCATTGACACGGAATGAAACGGATTTACTTGTTTGGAATCATTCGGAGTCAGACGGAATCATTTTGATTGCGAATGAGGCCGAAAATTATACCCGGGCAATAACGCTTACCCACGCGCGCCGATATTCTGCAAACACGCAGAAAAGGTTTGGGGGAACTTTTATGACGGAATGAGTGACAAATGAAAGATGGAAAGGCAAAAGGAGGTAACTGACAAAATGGCAATTGTACAGGAGAGCGAAGAAATATTGTGTAAATCGAAATCGCAATTTAAAAAAATAAATAAAATTCTGCTCCGAGCTGACATAATTGATACCAAAGACGTTTGATTAAAACGAAGTTTTCAGTTATGAGGAAATATTTTCGAAACGTGATCATGTCGGGTTGACACTTTTTTTGCCGTGAGAATAATGCAGAAAAGTGCAGTTTTTTGGAAACAGATTTCATTAGCTCCTTTCATGTTGACACTTATCATTACTTATTCATACTTTTATAAGCAATTTTCATTTGTTTAAACAATTGTTTTCGACAAATATCCAAAATTCACACTGTCGCTGAATAACTTCAACTATTTTATTTAAACCGAAAATCAACATTCAACATATTCATGTCATTCAGACAAAGTTAAAATTTCGTCTGTTTTTCGAAAAAACTGTTGACACACATCGTTTAAACAATTAAAGGTAGGTAATGAAAAGTGTCAACATACACGGAGAAAAATGAGACTGAAGAGTTCCATATTCAGTACACAAATTGTTTAATGATTACCAAATTTCAGGAATAGATGCACAAGACACGGGAAGGATTGTGAAACTACACACTAATCATTGAAAATTTGTATCTCTCCTGCATAGAACCTTATCTTTTAATACTTTAAAGTTATTGTGTACACTTCGTACGTTACCATCTACAATTTAAGTGCTTTAACCTTTGCACAAATGAAAAAATAGTCTATCCTAAAAAGTGCGTTTTCTCACAAAAGAATAGAAAGAATAAATTACTATACTTTCTAGAATCAATAATGGAAATCTATATATCGTGTCTCAGTTTTCGGCAGGACGAAGTCTTAATCGAAGTATAGTTTATAGTGTTCTATTGGGAACTCGACTGAGTTTGCAGCAGTCCAGTAACCATTCCTGGATGTCCCGCACTCAATAACTTACGGACAGAACCGTACCGAAGCTTGCTTACATGATACCATAAGGGCGTTTAGTACCTCTTACTTTAGAATCCAGAATACCAGATTGCAGAGAGAGCTGACTGCTGCGTTGGAAACCCAGGTTCAATCCTCGGCAACTACGTTTTTCATCTAACTCGACTTTTTCTGTTTCAGCAAATAAATGTTCATAATTTAATGTTTAAAACGTATTGAATATATGTAGATATGTATAATATATAAATAAATGTAAGTTTATAAAATGAAAAGTGACTATATCGACCCGTCAACAGCCGCCGCTCTGTGTTCTTGTGAATTCTTTTTGGCCGATCATTCTTTACTGTTGCGAGTATAGGAACGATTCCTATTCTGGACTGGACTCCGTACAGTGGGTTAGGGGAGTCAGACCGTCGACAAGCTGTAATCTTTTTAGTTGCCTAAAGGAGTTAATGCCGCCATTGCACTTGAGTCAATAACTGATTTTCAATCTCGAATATATTTTTACAACGCCAGTTCAGTAATGGATACCTCGACTACCAGCACTAAAGACCCAATTTTTCACTTCCATTTTTCTCCGTGTAAAAGGACCTAATGAAATTTGTTGAAAACTTAGCAGAAAACTGCACATTTCTTCATTATTTCAGTCAAAAATTACATTTTAACGAAGAAAAATTATTTAAGCAATGAACAACAAATTAGACCAATCGTGTTAATCTTTCATATAAACCAATGAGTTAATTTTACTGAAAGAAGGTGTGCATTTTTTATATTTTGTAAAAAAAAAAGTTTGAACAATTGGAAATTGTTTGAAAAAATTATATATAAGCAGTAAAAATACCAGAATGCGATCGGATTTGTTCACAAATTTGAAAAAAAGAACATTTTTTGGCCTTACTCCAGTCAAAAGTTACATTTAAACAATAAGAAATAATTGAAAAAATGAACAAAAAATTAAATCAACCTGCCTGACTGTCTGCCTCTTTGGGGATCCAAAAAGACTGATCAAGTTCGTTAGCCAGCTTTCTACCGCCAATATTTATGGTTTTAGCCATGAAAAATAAAAATTGGAAAATTAAAAATTTAAGTTTCCCACGAAACCGCACTAAATACGACAAATAGGGAAATGTCATTAAAAAGTTTAAACTATAGACAAACAACGCAAAATACGATAAAAGTTCCAACAGCAACGTTCCTCGTCTTAAAAATACCTATAAAAATGTTCTTAACTATTTTTGATAGCACTCATAGTTTGGTCGTGAAATTAGAATTTTTACATGCTCATCATTTAGATTGAAAGGTACATATTCGATTTATGTGAATTTGGACTTAACCAGTTTTCGTTAATTCTCTGCCTGTCTGTCCGTCTGTAATCTGACAGCACGATAACTTTCAAAGACATTTTTACATTCTCATCTAGAGAAGGTATTAGATTTGTGTAAAATTT
>CAKNYM010022907.1:0-15199 GCA_932195095.1 Andricus curvator | reverse complement strand
AGAAATTGACGCGAAATCGCCCGGCCAGCAGGTTTCTTGAAGTGCTATTAAGTCAGTATCGTATGTGATTGCTATCTCAATGAGTTCGCTAAATCCGCCAGTATTTAGACTACGCGCGTTCAGAGTTCCCGCCCTTAGATATTTTACGGTAGTTTTTTGTTGTTGCAAGTTAGCCATGGTAGTTTCGTGGAAATCCGCACGTTAGGATCCTATTCCGATCGTAGGTGAGTCCACCGTCCCAGAAGTGATAACCCCCATACCTCTCTGGGTCTAAGTATGGGAGCTTTCCGACTTTGACAAGGACCGTGTCAACTTGTCGTCAGACACATTACAGTTTCATCCTCGTATCCTAACATCCCCCTGCAAGGCAGCGCGCCTACTGGCATCAATACCCCTCTGGCCCTGTGCAGGCGAATCATTCCACACATCCCTTGCGGGCAGTGTCATCGCTGCGGTGTCCAATGGGGTAGCAGGATTTTTCCCTTACAAGATTTTTAGTTTTGGTTCGGGTATAGTTTCTAGGTGGATACACGCTGCACCTCGGCTTGCCAGAACCCACCCATTGCGTATGAACGCGAATGGGTGAGTCCTCCCAAGCCATGGTTGTCGTGTACCTATTTTCTACCAGTGCTGAGTTCACCACACACACGACTGGTTCCTATCGGCTGTCCGCGACTGCTTATTCTTGTATTCGCAGCTAACCTTAGGGGCTGTTCAGCCTCACGGGCCGTTCCTCTATCCGCAACCTGAGGACGCGCTACGTAGTGGTGACAGGAAACCCACCGAGCAGAAGTAATAACCATAGGAAAATTAAATGTTATTAGAAAGAATTCTGCCCTCATAGTGACTGCAGACTCTGCGTCACATTCTCACGGTATTGTGTGATGCAGAGTGTGTTGGCCAAATGCGACTCATAGCGCTCGCAGATGTGTGCTCGACAGTCCATGCTGGCGAGATGAGTGCGTTATTGCACGCAGAACCTGACAATCACAATCTGCGGGTGATCTGCGTCGCACAATTGTTATCTGGGTACGTTTCTGTAACGCAGGTGCTATTTTGCATGAGCATTTAAAAGACATATATATTTTACCCTGAAAAACAATGAGGAAATACGAACTTCATTTTTGGGGGAAAAAGGCACATGCTTTATTTCTGTATCAACACGAAGTTGACGTTTTTACGACAAATAGCACTCGTTCTGAAAAAAAAACTTTTTCAATGGCATATATATTCCCGAATATTCCTAAAATAATATACGAATTGCTTTTGAAGGACTGTCATTGTTATTGAAAAACACTTTAACCAAGCTCGTAAAAGTAGCTAACAATAAAACGTGAGGCGTCTACTTAGGTCTCCTGAAAGAGGTTGTTATTTATCCGGTGATTTATGGGCTGAGCATTCTGTGTGGCGTGGAAGCCCATATTAAGAAGGGGTCGTCCATAAGTCACGTGATCGGTTCTTCGCTCATTTTCGACACCCTCCTACCCTACCCCTACCCCCTCGTACGGGGATGTTATTGCTAGAACAGCGTTTCCCAAACTTTTTTCGCACTATCTGGGGAGCGGTAGGGTCGCCACCCTCAAATTTTTTCACAATACTGTAACCCAAGAGAGACACTGGACGCCTGTCACTCGGAAGCGGATGCTTGCTTAGCGCGACCTTCCCATTGTTAGAGAATTAGAGCCGGTTGAAGAAAATGAAAATTTGGTAAAATAATAATAAATTAAACTTTAATAGGCTGCGTTAGATTTGTTAGATTATGACAAAAACGTTAAATAAAGATAGAAGAAAAACGGATAATAACTTCAAGAGTTATCGCACTTTTGTTACACTGAGAGGTCCCATTTATATATTCACAAGATTTGTAAATATTTCCTTCATTAGTGCAGATATCAACCGATTTTCAAGAAGTTTTTTTTTCATTTTTTTGATGTGTAAACATCTTAGACCTCGATATGGGGAGTCGCGCCTGAGTCCAGTGAAACCACGACTCGAAAGTGTAACGCAGGCCTCCGACACAAGCGTTGTGTCGCGTGCCAGGGACACTGAAGGCTCTCTCTCTCTCTCCCCTCCCCCTCTCTCTCAAGTTTTAATTTTGACTACCCACCCCCCTTTCAAACCATTGTTATTGTGCTTGGAAAGTGACCCAAAAACTGCAAACTAGCATTTTTCTATTAAATTCATACTAAAAACGGTATTCTTTGGATTTTCTTGACAAGAATTATTTTTAATTGATAAGGGACAAGTTTCCAAGTAGTATTTTGTCATTATTTACACAACTTCCATTTGTTTAAACAATCTTTCACCCTCAGATTCTAACAAGTTATTATTCCCTGGAATTTATATCTCGAAAATAATAATTTTCCACGACTTACAGAGAAAAATAATAATGAATTTTTCATAATGAAATTTCAATTTTTATTACTCTTCTTCATGAAATATAATTAGCCTAATTCTAAATGTAGATGCGTAATATAAGTGCGACACAATGTGTTCTTTCAGAGAACGCATATCGGTCCGCATCGGTATTTTATAAACAAAGCTTGACTAAGCAGACCTGGAAGAGACTGCGTTTTAAGATCTAAAATAGTTTGACCAATCAATCAAGAAATTTGTAAGTGTTCAAAATTATATCATTTTTAAACAATTTTAACTTAAAAACAGTACAATTTAGTGATTATAAGTTGTTTCTTGAAAAATTTAAATTGAAAAATGTCATTTACAAATTAAAAATTAAAAAAATGTAAGAATGCAACTTTTAAAGTTTACATTCAGCACCCTGAAATTCGAACGATTGAAGGTTTATTTTATTTTTAATAATTCAATTTTATTTACTTTATTTTTGAATATTTGATTTATAATTTCTTATTTTAAATAAACAGACAAATATTGTTAAATATTGACACAAAATTTTTTATTAAAAATTTTCAACCTGTATGCTTAAAAAATGGAGTATTTTAGAATGCAATAATATTTGAATAGAATTTTGAAATTGAATAAAAACATTTAATTATGAATATATTAATTAAAATGTTTTTGAAAATTGAAAAAAAAATTTGAAGTTTCAATCGGATGTATACATTTCATTAATTACTAAGGCTTTCGAATTGAAATAGTTCAATTTTTAACGTAAAGATCTATAAATTATTTAATTATGAACAGATTCAGAATCGTCTTATAAAATCAATTTTATTATTATTCTATTGTTAAGAGTCGAACTATAGTTCAATTTTAAAATTAAAATTTATATTTACATTTCATCAACTTAACATTTTTCTTGTTTTCTTTTTTTGTCAAAGTTAACCCGTGCCCCCGAGCCTTTGAAATTAACATGGGGGTTTAAATCAGGGATTGGGAGCAAAATGACGCTCGCCACTTTTCTCTTCTCTAGGCAAAGGGGCGAATACAGCAGGTCAGTATCTTGTCTCCGCCGCCTATGAGTTTAATGAGTTAACGTGACGCCATAAATCTCGTTCAGGGGACTTGAGAAATTTTTTTGGTGGGTCCCGTGCCGGAATGAGAAGGGGTCTGTGGCTAGCTGTGGTGTACGTCTCTTCTTGTGCAATGAAATGGACATGTGTTGAACGTTCACGCTTTGCAGTGCGTTACACCCAACTCTCTGAAGTCTGAACGCCGCAAGGCGTGATGTCTGATATCGAAGGAAAGGCGTTTTCACGGGATGAAGAGAACTCTCAGCAAAACTGGACGCTATCCGAATCCCGCCGTGAATGAACAGCTTTTTCAGCTCCTCACCAGCTCCTCACGGAGAAAATGGGCATATCTTTTGGGAATATAACATTCATGTATACTGTTTTAAATTTGTCTTTCTTGGTTGAATTGAACTGGGTTTGTTGTAATACTAATACTACTCTTGTTACCAACTATCTTAAAAATTCATCTGTATGGTTTACAAGTAATTTATTTAGTTGAAAATTCGTTTTTTGGGATGTATCTTATTTGGTACAAATTTCATCTTTTCAATTGAAAATGGAACTGTTTGGCTAAACATAAATCTATTTCCGTTGAATATTCGGTCGTTCTTGCATGAATTTTACTGCTTTTGATTTTCAATTCAAACATTTGTGGTTTAAATATTTCCAGTCTTACATTTCTCCTTCAGAAGTCATATATATGATGGTTGAAAATTTAACTATTTTGTTGAAAATTTTACTACACTGTTAAATATTAACTTCTTTTGGTTGGAGAAACATTTCTGTTGTTGAAACTTGAACTCCTTTGTTAAATTTTTTTTAAATACATTCTTCAACTTACAATTAAAGTACTTGTTTGAAAATTCATATTTGTAGGTTGAAAGTTCAACTATTCCATTAGGTAAAAGTGTTGTAGGAAAATATATACAAATGTATATAATACGACTATAATGATTTTCCTATCATGAATTTCCTTTACTTTTTTCGTCATTATAGGAATCATAGGAATTATAGAAATAATAATAATCGACAAGAAATTATGAGAAATTCACTATAGAAACATCACTATATCATAGTAGTAATAATAATAATTATTTTCCTATGATACTTTTCCGCAATGTTCTGGTTGAAAATTCATCTCTTTGCTTGAAAAGTTAAACATTTGGTTTAAAAATGATCTGTTTTGGTTGAAACTGAACTTCTTAGTGGGAAATTGATCTTTCTGGATTTTTATGTCGAAATTTTTTTCAAATATTCCACTTATCAGCTTGAACATTCCATTCTAAGTTTGGAAATTCTTCTCTTTTGGCAGAAAATATTTTTTTTATTAAAAATTCTACTGTTTTGTTGAAGATGTAATACATTTCGACTTTAAATGTATGAAATTCAAAGCGTTGCTACATAAGGTGCATGAATTCGTGAAATCTTCTTCGATGTCCTAATTCGGAAGCCAATAACAGTTTTGTCTGCGGCGCGGGACTTTATCTGTTTTGGAAGAAATATTTCATCTTTCTTAAATAAAAATGCAACTGTTCGTTTGAAAATTGAACTCTTTTTAGAAAATTTGTCTTTCTGATTTCGAAATTCACCTGCTTCAGAAGAAATTACAGCTATTTTGGATAAAAACGCAACTTATTTTTTAAAGATTTGCTTTCTTTTTAAAGAAACATTCATCTGTTTTAAGAGAAATTTCATCTTTTTTGGAAAAAAGTGCAACTATTTGGTAGAGAATTCAACAATTTTATTACAAAGTCATCCTTTTTGTGTAAAAATTCGTCTTTTCTATTGAATATTCAATTTTCTTGGTAGAAACTTATTTCTTGGTTAAAAATTCATATTTTGATCGTGAAAATTCTACTAAAATCTTTTTTAACCGAAAATTCAACTTTTTTTGTTAATTTATCTTTTCAATTCATACATTCATCCGCTTTGGTAACAATTCTGGATGAAAATTCAACTACTTTAGAAAAAAAAAATTTCTAATTAAACATTCAAGTGTTTTAACAGAAATTTCATCTTTTAGTTGAAAATAAAAATATTTTTTTAAAAAGTCATACTTTTGGTTGAAAATTCTACTGCTTTGTTGAAAATCTAAAAAAAGAGCGTTCACGACGCAGAAACTCTTCTCCTCCTCACGCATCAGCTCGTCTGTAGCTGTTTGATGATGCCTGACGGTGAACACCTAGCTGGGAGCAAGAGTAGGCGGTCGCCAGTGGTAAACTCGAACACGATTTCTGACGTCGGTTCCCATCTGCTGGCCTAACCGTTTGCCTCGCGTTCACGTGGTCCGCTCGAGTACGGAGCTGCCTAGTTTTCGGGTGCCACGACCGTTCACTCTCTGCTCACCACACGAATCTTCCTACCTCGGCTAGCGCGAACGGACGTTTCAGTTCCTAACACTGGGAAAATATGAACAGGGGAGGAGTGCGTCAGGAACGCATGGAGCGTTCACCCAGAATTTCGCTCCCAGTCCCTGGTTTAAATGGGAAAAGCTTGATTTTCAAAAAAATGGAAAAAAGAGCTACTTGTTATAAACTTTTTGTGAATTGAAGTATTAAAAAAGTATTAAAATTATTCTTTGAACATGCGATAAGATGTTCAGAGAATAATTTCCACCCAGCAAGTTTTAATTTTGACTCTCCACCCCCCTTTCAAGCCATTGTTATTGTGCTTGGAAAGAGACCCAAAAACTGCAAAATAGCGGTTTTCTATTAAATTCATACTAAAAACGGTATTCTTTGAATTTGTTTAACAAGAATTATTTTTAATTGATCAAGGACGAGTTTCCAAGTATTTTGCAAATAATTTTTAATTATTCAAACAATTATTATTTGTTTAAGAATTATATTGTTCTTGAAAACGTGGAAAATTATTGTTTTCGGGATATAAGTGATAGATTTTATGTATGGTAAGAATGTTTTGTTTTTCACATAATTGGTCATTATTTAAACAATTTCCATTTGTTTAAACAATCTTTCTCCCTCGAATTGTAACAAGTTATTATTCTCTGGAATTTATATCTCGAAAATAATAATTTGCCACGTCTTACAGAGAAAAATATATTTTTTAAACGAATAATAATTGTTTAAACAATTGTAAAATATTTAAAAAATATTTGAAAACTCGTCATTTATCGATTAAAAATAATTCATGTTGAAAAAACACAAGAAATACCGTTTGTAGTATGAATTCATTAGAAAAATGCTATTTTGCATTTTTTTCGGTTTCTTTTTCATTCTGTTTTGAGAAAT
Source organism: Andricus curvator (assembly GCA_932195095.1). Classification (NCBI taxonomy): domain Eukaryota; kingdom Metazoa; phylum Arthropoda; class Insecta; order Hymenoptera; family Cynipidae; genus Andricus; species Andricus curvator. The sequence continues at coordinate 8,517 of CAKNYM010022907.1, read as the reverse complement.
CCCGCCAAGTATTTAAAGTCTAACAGGAGGAAAATATGCTGTGTCTAATTTGAAAAACAGAAACAATTTTCAATATTTTTCTTATAATTTTTGAGTACTTAGATGTGTAATAATAATTATTGGTGTCGTAATAATGAATTTTCCATATTGAAATTTAAATTTTTATTATTCTTCTTCATGAAGTCAAAATTTGAAAGATTTTAATTTCAGTTAACGTTTACCGAAGATGTTTACACATAATTCTGTCTTGGGTCGTAGTTTAGGACGCACGTGATGTTTTTTTTAAATTATGTCACGGATTTCATTCAGCTAATTAAAATTTAATTGCGCCATGTCTTTATAATTTCAGTTATTGTATGAAAGGGTTATTCGTGGCAGGTATACGAAAGCAGCCGTCTGCTCGCAGTGGGGAGCCTGCCGAGCTACCGGGCCCGGGGTGGCATCTCCCTACCGGTCAGTAGGGTATCTACCCGCGGTAGTAGTTAGGGAAACGCTGTGCTAGAAGCTGCTGGAATCGATTATCACGTGACTTTTTCTTAAAATGTCGAAAAGTTACATAGAATGAGAAAATTGAGAATTCAATAACTTACGATAACTCTTATTAGACGTTTGTATTATGAATTATGTAACACAAATAGCTTTTAACGCTATCACAAAGTCAATAATCATTATTCTTGATCCATGGATTCTGTAAAGTGTAAGGGATCGACGATATTTCCAAATTTTATATCCCCTCGCCCTTCCTTCTTTAAGATTTCTTTTTTTTTTATTGAATATGTAAACGGTATATGTTTTAAGGTATTTCACAAGATTTTTAACATTTTCAGTGATTTGAAAGGATTTCAACAGATTTCGAAGGATGTTAAGGCATTTCAAAGTACTACAAAGTATTTCACAGAATCAGAAAAATTTTACTGAATTTAACGAGAAATACAAAGTAGTTTAGGAATGTCGTGAGATTTCAAGGGATTATAAAAGGTTTTACTATCGGCGCAAAAATTATTGGCACCTGCCTTTGAAGCTTAACAACTCAGCCAAAAAAAATACTAGGATTGCCAAGGATTTCAAAGACTTTTAATGAATTGCTATATATTCAAAGGGCTTTCAATGATTCTACAGGATTTCAAAAGATTCCAAAATATATCCACGGATTTTAGAGGATTTTGAAAGATTGAACGGAATTTCAAATGGTTTCGATAGGCAAAGCAGGTTTCAATTAGCATATTAAAAAAAACAATAATTAGAAAAAGGAAACTCTTTTAATTCGAGCCTATTCGTTGAAGAATAGCCGAACTCTTAATTATTTTTAAATCAAAATGGTTTAAATAATTAAAAATTTTTGTACATTTACAAAGCAACATAGAAAAGAGTCATCGGAAAGATATTCTTCGTTGACTCCGTAAACAAATTGTGCCTATTTGTTGAAAAACAGCCGAATTCTGAATATGTTTATGAAAATTGTTTAAATAATTAATAATTATTGTAAATATGCAAAGTATCATAGAAAAGAGTTATTGAGTGTTTCCACTGTGTTTGTATTTATAATTATATGGTGCCAAAGTCTTCATTTTGATCAATTTAAAAATAGAAATTCACAAAAAGTACAAAATCATAAAATGATACAAAAAAATTTTTAAACACAAAGACAAATTAGACAAATCAAATTTTGTATTCGAAATTATAATTTCTCCAGCTGGAAAAGGGAAGGGAAAAATCCTGTCACATCCTATATCCCTTTCCCAGCTGTATGATTTCCTTACAAACATTGTCAGAATTATTCTATTTAAAAATTTATGATCAAAAAGTCTTTTCTATTCATGCGTCAACTTTGAATTATGTTGATGAAAAAAGTTTTTCTGTTTGAAACAGATGTTTCAAATATTATAAATGACCATAACTTCCTTACTCTTTAATAAAATGTATTGATATTATAGGTCAATCAATTCGTCTCAAACCAAGGAATTTGTTATTTCTTTCATCAACTTTGAATTATGTTAAAGAAAAAAGTTTTACTATAAAAAACCTTATTTAAAAATATTATGCATTACCATAGCTTCCTTACTCTTCAACAAAATGTACTAATATAGGTCAATCGATTCGTCTTGAATCAACACAACTTTTTTATTCTCGCATCAACTTTAAATTATGAGAATTAAATTTTTTGTACCATAAACATCGATTTTAAATATAATATAAATGACGATAATTTCCCTACTCTTTATTAAAATATATTAATATTATAGGTCAATCGATTTGTGTCGAACCAAGGAATCTTTTATATTCTTGCCTCAACTTTGAATTATGTTAATGAAAAAAGGTTTACTATAAAAATCCGATTTTTCAAATATTATGCATTTCCATAGCTTCCTAACTGTTCAATAAAATGTTTCGATATTATAAGTAAATCGATTCGTCTCGAATCAACACATCTTTTTTATTCTAACGTTAACTTTGAATTATGAGAATGAGAAAATTTTTACTATCAAAATCATTCTTTAATATAATATAAACGACCATAACTTCCTTACTCTTTTATAAAATGTATTAATATCATAGGTCAATCGATTCGTCTCGAACCAAGGAATTTTTGTTATTCTTTCAGCAACGTTGAATTATCTTAAAGAAAAAAGTTTCACTATAAAAAACCATATTTTCAAATATTGTGCATTACCATAGCTTTCTTACTCTTCAATAAAATGTATCAATATTATAGGTCAATCGATTCGTGTCGAACCAAGGAATCTTTTATATTCTTGCATCAACTTTGAATTATGTTGATGAAAAAAGTTTTGCTATAAAAAACCGATTTTTAAAATAATATTGAGTGCTAACAAAAATGCAATAAATATTTTTAGAAATCCTTCGGTCAGTTTCAAGATATTCGTGGTGAACATAAGCCATCCAAATTACATCAATTTATCTGCAACCGTTTACAAGTAATAGTGTTCACAAAAAAGTGTGACATCCAAACACACATCCGCATACACACACATCCACACACACACACATACACACATATCCGGACAATTGCTTAGAACATTGTATGAGACATTTTTAAACTGAGGAAGGTTTAATTAAATGAATTTAAATTTTTTGGAAAATGTTACCATTACAAAGCTTCTTCTATGAGGAAGCCAAAAAGTCATCGGAAAGATATTCTTAGTTCACTCCGTTTTCTAAGAAACCTTTTCTTTAAAGATATAGGAGCCAAGGATGAACACATTTTACAAATTTTCTAAACTTCTTTAAATTCCAAAAGTAATTCTAATTTTAATGTTTTCTAAAAAAGATAGCACAGAATGAAATCATATTTTCAATTTTTTAAGATTGCAATAATAGTTACAGTTAGAAGGACGTCATATTCTTTGAAAATGTAACAGAAAGTTAAATAAAATAAAATTCTAAACGTTCATAATTTTGTATTGTTAGTTCAAATTAGAAGGATGTAATTCGCTTTGAATTATTTTCCAAAATAAACTGAGGCTATATAATTTTCAAAAGAATAGTTAAATCTGTTGACTTTATAAGTTTAATTTACATAAATTAAAGTAATTGAGCATGCCAATAAAGTTAAAAAAAATTAATTTTTTTAAGGCGGTTAAAATTTTCTGCTCTGATTTTAATTTTTTTTACCCCTGCGTGTTATACCTGCATCGCCCTGAAATATGTGAGGGCTAGATAGCGAATTTTGACGGTTCGCCGTAACTAAAATGTAACTAAAATGTAACTAGAATGAGCATGCACCTAAAACATGTCCGAAATTCATATAAACGATCATGAAGTATGCGACAGGAACTTCCTATCTTACCCTTTTTTCCAAGAATTTTCGTGATGGCGTGCTTTTTGCAATCCAATTGAGGCGCATCGCCTCTCAGCATCGCTTCCGTCACATTCGTCGTACTCCAATGTGACGGTTGGCGTCTTGCGTATGATTAATGGTTCCCTACCCATGCCTTTGAGACAGTCAAACTGGCTTTGGTCGCAGAATCATAGCACACGACGAAACGTGTTTTGTCCCTAATCAAATATTAAATTACGGGCGATGGAAAATTAGAAATATTGACATAAAATAATAAAGGGAAAGGATATTAGTATTCATACGAAATCGAAAAACAGTGTGAAAACCTAATGCATTAGATAATTATATAATTCGCGAAAATTAACAAGACAATGAAAAAATATTTATTTTGTGAAGATCTTTCCACTCCACCTTTCCACTCCAAGAAATAGTTTTGTTGATATTCCCAAAGAACAATTTTTTTAAAACAATTCTCAATATAAACTAAATATATAACATTCACATGACCGAAAAATCCTTTTCCCTCGCCTTTTTCAAATTTTACCTTAGCGTTCGCGTTCGCGTTTGCGTGCCAGCCAACTTAGGGAGCGTTCACATATTACGTAAAATTAAAAAGGAGCAGAGGGGTTTGTGTTTAATTACGGTATGTTATGTGTGTTGGAGGGGGCGGGGGATACCCGATTACGTAACATTTTTAATATATGAATTTTCTGCATCATCAACTTTGTAGATCAAAATTTCTAAATAAATGATTTTACTTCATCATAAAATGTATTTCTAAATGTCTCTAAATATTATTGATAGAAGAGACCATTCAAATTGTGAATGATTCTTTAATAATGAGAAATGATTATCTTCCTAATATTTCGCTACCACACTATAACTTGTAAAATTTCTTACATTTTCAGAGATAAGCAAAATATAATTATGGGCAAAAACTTATTTTGAAGAATTCGAAACAAAAAATTAGAAGCTTTTTAACAATCATGGAAGATTTGAGGAGATGCAATTTTATTCAAGATTGCTTGGAAAATTTTAAATGGTTGTTTTGTAATAAATTCTAAGAAAAAATTGAAAAAAGATTACAAAACATTTTTTATTATTTCATAAAATTTTTAAAAAGAGTGTAAAAGATTTTAAAGCAAAATTTTGCATTTGTGCCATATTATATAAGGGATCGGCCATATATTACGTAAGCCGTTTTTCTTTTGTTTTAATAAAGACGAGAACAAAATTGCTGTGAAGTTGAGCAGGACACTACGATATAAACAAAAGAAAAACAGCTTACGTAATATATGGACGATCCCTAATTGTGGAAAAAATTGGAGTAAGTTTAACAGATATTCAGAAGTTTGAAACGAATTTTTAAGAATTTTGTAAAGTTTCACGGAAATGAACAAAATTTTATTAGTTTCATACGAAAAATTAAAATAATTGTTTATTTCGAAAAATTAATTTTAAGAGATTATTTTAAAAGATTTTAAAAATTGTAAAAGAAGAATCTGAAAGATTTGAAAGCAATTTTTTCAATTTTGCAGAATTAAAAAAAATCATGAAAAATGTGAATAATTTGTAAAGATTAGAAGGTTTAGGAGGTCTGACAAGATTAAAAAAAGAATTTTCTTAATATACGTGTGAAAATTGTAAATGCTTTTATATTTTGAAAAATGAACTTTAAGAGAAAATTAAAAACGGGTTTTAAACATATCAAACGATTCCCTAAAATTTCAAAAAAGAGAGTGGAAGATTATAAAGCAAAATGTTTCGATTTGGTAAGATTGAAAAAATCAACAACAAAAAAATCGAGTAAATTCCAGAAGTATTTAGTAGAATGAAAGAGATTCAAAAAGAATCTTAAACTTTAAAAGATTTTTAGAAATGTAGATTTTTAAATATTTCAAAAATAAACTTTAGAAGGTTTACAAGAATTTCGAAAGGGTTCAAGACAACAAATAAATGTTTGTAAAATTCCTGGGAAAATTTAGAAGATTTTAAGGCATTTTTTTGCATTTTGAATTACTTTTTCAACATTTTAAGAAAATTTCGGATCAGTTAAAAATAATTTTCGAAAATTCATCAAATATTTCTTGATTTCTTCCAAACTTCTAAAAGTCCTAAACAATTAAACATCTTTTAAAAAGACTCGAATTTTTCATAATATTTTGTAAAATCCTATAAGATAAAAAAAATTTCATTACAATATTCTAGATTCTTTTTTGACACGTCTGAAATATTCAAAAATCTCTTTTAATTTTCTCAAGAATCGTATCAAAATATATTTATATAAATTCAAAATCAAACTGATAATACTCATTTTCTTCTTCTAAATTCTCAGAGTTTAATTTAATCTCGAATTTAAGTGTTCAAAAACTTTTAACAAATAAATAGTTATTTGAATTTTTTATATTATTATTAATATCATTTTGGATTCTTCATGGTATTGGAAAAACATTTTAAATTGATGAATTTCAATTAGTACTCACATTAGGTAACTTCAATATTTGTATGACTAAAAAAAAGTATATTGAAAAAGCAATCAGTGCTACAGAAAAATATTGTTTTATTTATTTCTAGACAGTACTTCATCTTAAAAAAACTTTTTTACATTCTCATCCTATAATGCGAAGGTATTAGATTTGTGTAAAATTTGACCCCCCCCCCCCCACACTTTTTTGGTCAAATTTCCACGTTTTGAGACCCTCTGAACCCAAAAAACAGGTTTTCACAAAATGTCTGTCTATTAGTCTGTCTGTTAGTCTGTCTGTCTGCCTGTTAGTCTTTAGATCGTTAGTTTGTTAGCACGATAACTTTCAAAAGAATTAACGTATTGGATTGGGCTTCGTTATACTCTTTAAGTGTCCTAAAATGAAGGTCAAGTTCGTTAGCCAGTCATTTTGGATAAAAATAAAAAGTGAGCACATTTTGAAACTTTTTTAGAACACTTTTTTTTAATGATGGAGAATGCACAAGACAGAGATGTGTGGCGGTCTCGGGTAGATGAGGCAATGAACTTTCGAGTTCGAACTGCTAATCTATAATAATTTACAAATTCTATGGACGGACATTAATAGTATTCAAAAAGGCGAAAAAAATATTCTGATCACTTTTTTGGATAGAAGAAAAATTACCGGAGTTATAGCATTTACAAAATTCCAAAAAACAAACAAAAAAGAACATTTTTAGCCAAACAACGCACGATATGGAAAAATGTCAGGAGGAGAAAAATGTTTCTTTTTGAACACTCTACCATATTGTTGCGAGAATGTTTTTAATTTTCTTTAAAAATCAAAAATTCAAATTTTTTCGCACAAAAAAAAACTTAAAAATCAAAAATTCCATTTTGCGGTCAACCTATACAAGATACGAGAAAAGATGAATAGACAAAAATTGTGCTCTTAAAAAAGATCTAAAAATTTGTTATTATTCACTTTTTGATGGGACGCGTACTTTTTGTTTCATTTGTAAAAAAAACTGATTTAAGAATAAAATAAATTAAATTTTTGGACAAACGACACAAACCACGAAAAAAATTAATAGGTATTATATTATAATATTTTCATATTTTCAAATCAAATATCGAGCGCGATGCGCGAGCTTAAGTAAATTAGATCTCTTTATGTAAAACTAAAGCAATTTAACCAAATGGATGTCACAGCAATGAAGCTTACTGAGCGAGCATTAGTCCGCGAAGCGCGCAACAGCGAGCTTATTATATACATGTAATTCTAAGCAAATTTGTAGATATAATTTATACAACAAATTTTTGTTGAAATAAATGTTATTGTAGCTCGGGTAGTTCATTTAGAGTATTGTAAAGAGAATGTGTTACTCAAGGCCAACAGAACCTCAAGTAAATAAAGTTCCTTTTCAGTCTGAAATAAAAACAAATTTAACAATCACTTCATATGCAGAGGTTTTGATAATTTCATAATATTTGCAAATAAACTTTTTCTATTCATCTAAGTCGAACACGAAGTGCAAAAACCTAGAGAAACCGAGCGTAAAGCGCAAGATCCAAAAGCCGCGCGCCCTAGGCGCGTGAGGGGAGGGGCTCCAATGAAATTGTTACTGTCTGTTACATGGGGGTGGGGGGGTTAAAAAGATCGAAACGAATGTTACGTAATATTTGAACGCTTCCTTACAAGGTAAGCACGGTGGGGTTGAACCAACTTGTAATAGCAACGTTGTTTCTTATTACTTAACGAATATTTTTTCCTGAAAAAATACACCATACTCTTTTCGAAAAAATTATATTTTTATGTTCAATACAGACAAAAAAGTAATAAGAAGATATCTAAAAATCTCACAATTTTCACTAACAATGCTTCTAAATTGCTAATTCTAAATTCAAGAACTGAAAACATTTTGATAGAAGGTATTTATTGTTTTAAGTTACTTTAAAAAAAATTGTACCAATATTTGAAACTGTCAGTGGCGACTTCATAAAACATACATATGTTTTCAATCAGGTATATGATAATTATTATCAGCTGTAATTTCCAATTATTATTGTTGCTTCGAGTATAATGTTTCTATTGAAATGTTGATCGAATGCAGCAAATTACGATTCAAATCGTTGTAAATTGTGCTAAAACTGTAATTGTGTGTAGAAGTAATTAAAATTACAATGGAATATTCTGTAACTTTGAAATATTATTATTATTATTTATGTGTGAGAAGTTGTAGGCTCCGGAAGCTACGATCATGGTTCTTTAAAA
>CAKNYM010022906.1:0-10210 GCA_932195095.1 Andricus curvator | reverse complement strand
TGGCTATTTATCAAAAATACTTCAAAGAGGATTCATTTGACGTGGAATTGAATAATCTCACCTCTTTTATTCATTTTAATTATTTAAGCTTATTTTTCCACATTTGCTGGAAGTTAAAGTTTAATTTTGAAAATTGGCAAAAATCAGAAATTAGCTCTGTCTATCTTACTGAATAACTCAGTGACTACTTATCAAAAATACTTCAAAGAGGACTCATTTGACACAGATTTTAATAACACACCCTCTTTTATTTATTTTAATCATTTACCATGATTTTCCTATATTTTGCTGAGAGTTGAATTTGAATCAGGAAAATTGGCAAAAATCTGAAATTAGCCCGGTCTGTCTCACCCACTCACTCAGTGTCTATTGATCAAATACACTTGAAATAGTGTTCATTTGACGCGGAATTTAATTATCTTTCTACCACTGTGTACACCTTTTTAATCGCTATTTTTTAGGAGGCCTCATATTGGCCCACATACTCGGAAATTATGATAGAATAGATCGTCATTATTTATTCAGAATGCGTGCAAATTGAACAGAGCTCTATGATCGATTGAGCATGGATATTATTCGAAGAGCGACGGAAATTTCAAATGCAATCTGCCTTTGTCGATTGTAAACTGCGAAAATTGGGATCCGAGCCAGTTAAGGGGCATATGAAGAATAATTTCACTGACCAGCGCTTGCCGCGTTTTCACAATCATCATCATGGATACCCGGAATGTAGGGGATGTAAATTCATAATTTCGAGTACCACTCGCTTGAATGTAAAATTTATCCGTTTAGTCTTCCTACCAATTTCTGCACAAATTTCGGTTAAAGCTTCAAGAGAAATCATCGAATGGGAAAATTTGGTTTCACCCTGTTCTTATAATTATTCAACCCATAGGGTGTGTTTCCCTTTCAAATTTAATTCCTCGCTTAATGAAATTACAGATTAGTGTAATTTGTGTACATTTCAAAGCTCCGCTCTCAAATATTCAATTATTTAAATTATTTGTAAACTATTTTGATAACTATTCAGTATTCAAATTGTTTATATATTTAGATTATCAGGGCCGAAACAAAATCAGGGTTGTCAGTGAAAAAATGAAAATCGGGGACAGTCAGGGATTTTGAAATTTTTTTTGGAAAAGTAAGGGAACTTCTATGAGAGGGACTTTAAATTACTGACAAGAATGATGAATTTGAAATTTTTTATTTAAACTTGAAATTGTTTCATTGCGTTTGTAAAAAATTCTATGTTAAAAATTTTACAAGATGTCAGGGAAAAATTAGGACATTTTTTTAATATAGTTTTCGGCCACACTGATATAATATTTTTTTCAGTAATTAATTTGCCTTCTGTTTCTATTTCTTTTTTTTTTATTTGCCTCCTCCTATCGATTATATTTTTAGTCAAAAATTTTAATATTTGGTTGCAAGTTTAACAATTTTTTTTAATGCAACTGTTTGGTTCAAAATTAATATTCTATTCTTAAGGATTTAACTATTTTATTTAAGATTTTGTTCAAAAAAGTTTTGATTCAAAGTTTTTTATTTAAAATAAGAATATTCTATGTTTGAAATATCTACTATTACATTATTCGTAGAGAATTTATCTTTTTTGGATGAAAATTCGATCACTTGGTTGAAGGTTGAACCACTTTCTTGAGAAATCATGCTTTTGTTGAATATTCATTATTTGATTGAAAATTGAACTATTTTGTTGGAAATTCTTTCTTTTTTTTTTAAATAAATCTTTTTAACTGAAATTGTAACTTTTCAATTGTTTGTTGGAAATTTATCTTTTTAAGTTGAAAATCCATATTTTTTCGTCGAAAACTAACCTTCTTGGTAGAAATTGCCTTTGCTTTCTTAAAAATACAGCCCTTTGTTTGAAAATTAACTATTTTAATGTAAATTCATCTTTTTGGATTGAAAATGCAACTGTTTTGTAGAAAATTCATCTTGTTCGTTTAAAAAATGTTCTTTTTGGTTAAAGGTTGAACTACTTTGTTAAAAATTCATTTTTTGTTTGCAGATTCATTATTTTAGTTGAAATTTTATCTCTTTGGAAGAAAATTGGACTATTTTGTTGAAAATTCTTCTTTTAGGGAATTATGAAATTAATCTTCTTATTTGAAAATACGCCTTTTCGGTTGAAAATTCATCTTGGCCATTGTTAAGTTGAGGTTTTTTAAGGTTGAGTTTTTATTTATTGTTGTTTGAATATTCGACTATTTGGTTGAAATTAATCTTTTTAAGTAGAAAAATCCAGTATTTAGTTAAAAATTCTACTAATCCGTTTTGAAAATTTAATTATTTTCTAAAAAATCTTTTTTTGTTGCTGAATATTTATCATTTTAATGGAAAAATCATCTCTTTGATCGACAATTGAACTTTTTTATTGGAAGTTTGTGTTTTTGGTAGAAAATTAATATTTGTGGGTTGAAAATTTAACTGTTTTGTATAAAATTTGTCTTTTTGGTCAAAAATTGGTGTTTTTTGGTAAAAAATTAAACTAATTTGTTAAAAATTCTTTTTTTTCTTCAAATTCATCATTTCAGTTGTAAATTTATCTTTTTGGTGAAAAATTTGACTATTTTGTTGAAAATTCTTTTTTGTTTTTGGAAATAATTTTTGTGTGTGTAGATTTGTCGTTTTAGTTTAAAATTCATCTCTTTGGTTGAAAATAAGACTATTTTGTTGAAAATTCGGTCTTTTATAACAGAAAATTAATCTTCTTGGTTGACAATTCGCCTTTTGGTTGAACATTCATCTTGGCTGGTTGAAAAGTTATCTGTCTGGTCAAAAATTAAACTATTTTGTTGAAAGTTTAATTATTTTGTTGAAAGTTCAACTCTTTGTTCACAAATTTAACTATTGTTGAGTTGAATTTTTTTAATGTTGAGTTTTTATTCATTGTTAAAAAAAAAATTTCTGAAAATTTAACTTTTCCATTTTTGAAGAAGATTAAACTATTTTGTTGAAAATTCGTTTTTTTCGATTGGAAAATAAATCATTATATGTATAGTTGAAAATTCATCTTTTTGTTAAGAAATAAATTTATTGGGTTAAAAATTCAACTGCTTTTTAGTGAGTTGGAATCTTCTTTGTTTGAATATTCGAAAATCTGTTGAAAATTCATCTTTGTAGATGAAAAATTCCAGTATTTGGTTAAAAATACAACTATTTTGTTTGAAAATTTAATTACTTTATTAAAGATTCAAGTCTTTTGTTGAGCAGCCATCTTTTTTGGTTCAAAATTTAACTGTTTAGTTGAATATTTGTCTACTAGGACAGAAAATTCATCGTTTTGAATTGAAAATTTAACTTTAGTAGTAGAAAAGTAATCTTTTTTGGATGAAATGAATAGATACATTTTTATTTTCAAAACTTTCATTACAAATTTTTTAATTTTGTTTATAAAAAATTATTTTTCCCCGCATGTAAAAATGTGTGCTTTGTAATATAAAAAGAAGCTGACCTGATTTAAATTGTAAGCTTCTGTCGGAAAGTGAGTATTGTTCGTAGAATTAAATTCAGATACAAAATCTCATTAGCGGATTTTCGCTCTGCCACTCTTTTTCAAATGGAAATAGCCAGATAGTTCCAGAAAAACTAAAACAGTAAAAATCTCTTTTCTCTTGATTTAATACTTTGTTTAAAAGAGGAGCTTATCCACAGAATAATATTTTTATCAAAGAGCTCTTTTCAAAGGGATTTTAATATTGAATTACGCATCGTAGCTGGTGAAATTTTTTTAAACGAACGCCAAAAGAGCTGGCTTGTTTTTATAATTGAGAAAAGTGCGCATCCTATAAAAAAAATAATTAATAAAAAATTTGTAGCCATACCACGCTGAAAAAACCAGTTCTCGTCAGATCACTGAAGTTAAGCAGCGTTGGGCGCGGTTAGCACTTGGATGGGTGACCATTCGAGAAAACTGAGTGCTGTTGGCACATCGCGGGTGTGGTGAGCCCACACTTGTAGTTATTTACTACAAGTTATCAACCTAGAAACACTACCCGAATCGGGTAGTGTCACGCCTACCCCGAAAGGGAAATGGCTTAATGGTATACATTTGGGTAAAAAAATGTTGTCTATTTATTTTTTTTCGTATCATTTGTCGTTTGTTCAAAAATTAAATTTGTCTATTTTTACTGCAGTTTTTTACGTCCTATCAAGAAGTCATTCACAATAAATTTTTAAATCTTTCTTAAATATACCATTTTTGTTAATTCATCTTTTTTCGTATCTTGTATACTTTGACAGCAAAATGGAATTTTTTATTTTTCATTATTTTTTATGCGGTCAAAATTTGAATTTTGGATTTTTCAAAAAAATTCCAAAAGTTGTTGTGATAATCTTGTAGGGTGTTCAAAATGCAACGTTTTTTTCTCGTGGACATTTTTTCATATCGTGCGTTGTTTGGCTTAAAATGTTAATTTTCGTTTGTTTTTTGGAATTTTGTAAATGCTATAACTCTAGTAATTTTTGTTTTATCTAAAAAAGTCAGAAGAATAAATTATGTTTCTTTTTGAGTACTACTAATAACCGTAATAGAATTTCCGAATCTTGAAAAAAAGTTGTATCAAAAATTTTGAAAATGCTCTAACTTTTTGAGTTTTCATCCAAAATGGCTTGCTAACAAACTTGACCTTCATTTTAGGACACTTCAAAAGTATACTAAAGCCCAATCCAATATGTCAATTCTTTCGAAATTTATCGTCCTAACAAACTAAAAATCTACGGACACACACTCGTACACAGGCACACAAACACACACAGGCACACAGCCAGAAACAAAGCCACATTCGCGAAAACCTGTTTTTCGGATTCAGGGGGTCTCAAAACGTGGACATTTGAAAAGGGGGGGGGGGGGTGTCAGATTTTACACAACTCTAATACCTTCTCTGAAGAGAATGTATAAAACAACAATGAAGTTGTTGAACTATATAAATGAATTTTTTAAAAAAGTTGAATTTTCAACTAAAAAAGACACATTTTCTGCCAATAAAGAAAAATGTACATATTCAGTGAAAAAAATGTATTTTTAATTAAAAAACTACTTTTTAACATAATAGTCAAACTTCCAACCGAAGAGACGACTTTCCCACTAAAATCATGAATCTTCACTTAAAAAAATGAATTTTTAACAAAGTAGTTCAAATTTCACCCGAAAAAATACCAAAAAAGATTTTTTGTGAAAGTGGATAAATTTCTCAAAAATTTTTACCAAGAGATGAATTTTAAGTTGCCAACGCAAATTTTCAAAAAAGTTGTCGAATTTTCATTCAAAAAGGATGACTCTTGAACTTTCCATTCGCTACTCCCCCTACATTTTCTTACTTCCCTTCCCCTCATTTCACCTTTTGCCATCACTTCCTCAACCTCTTCCTCCTCTACTTCCCCCTCACCTGACTTTCCCGGGTAACACCTTTCCCTACTTCCCTTCCTTAGACCTCACTTTCCCTCCTCTACTCATCCTCATTTCTAACTATTTTAACCACTTCCCCTTAATTACACTTACCTCTCCTACATCCCCTCCCTAATTTCCCATCCTTCCCTCTACTCTATACCCCTCACTTCCCCTAGTTCCTTATTCCATCACTTCTACTACTCCCCCTCATTTCCTCTACTTCCCCACCTCCAATTTCCTCTCTTCTCTCATTTTTTCCCTCCCTTCATCTTCTCTTACTTTCCCTATTTCCCCTTCTTTTTATTTCACCCTTTCCCACCCCTTCCCCAACTTGTTCCTCTTCTACTTTTCCCTCACCTCGCTTCCGAGCTAACACACACCTTCTCCTACTTCCATTCCTCAGACCGCACTTCCCATCGACTACTCACCCTTATTTCTAATTATTTTAAATATTTCCCCCTCAATTACACTCACTTTTCCTACTTCCCTCTCCTTATTAAACCACACTTCTACTACTTTTCCTTATTTCTCCTACTTCCCCACCGCCATTTTCCCCTCATATCCCGTACTTTCTCTTTTCTCATTATGCTTCTCCCGTCGTTTCACATTACGTCCCTTACTTTTCCTTCCCCGTTTCCTCCATTTTTCCTCCTCCAATCTCCCCGCATTTCTCCTCACTTCCCTCACACTCATTTCCCCACATTCCCCATCCTTTCCCCACCCTAATTTCCTCTCATTTTGCCTCTACTCATATCCCCTAATCTCCGCTACTTCTCCCCCCTAATTTTTCCTCATTCTCTTTCCCTTATTTCCCCTCACTTCACCTCCTTGGAAAAAAGTACAATGGCCGGACGGAAAACGGACCGAAACTATAAGATTTTCTGCCCGGGGCTACGAAACCCTAAAAAGAAGCTGAAAATAATGGAAAATTTAACCAAATGAACTCTTCTACAAATTAAATGTCTAAAGGGTTAGAGGTGGAAATTATTCCAATTATTTAAATGTTTAACCTGTCAAGCGTTATTTTGAATTCCGTTTGTAAATTGTAATCTATTATGAAATGGGTTAAAAATTGTAACAGTTTTGCGATACTGATCTAAAGGAATAATTAAAAATGTTTCAACAGCATACCTAAAATTAGCAATAATTTGAAAACCAAGTTTATCTAAATTTTTAGTCCATAAGACTTGCATAAGAATGTCAGCTTTAGTTGTTCGTCCAGCGTAATTATGTGAAAACATAGTTTTATCGTTGCTTTTTTGATTAAAGAAACGGATAAGATAAAAGTTGAGGATTGAGGAAAAGATTAAATGTGAAGTCAGAGGTAAAAGGTAAACATCTATTTATTTCCCATATGAAACATTGAAGGCAAATAACTCAAGAATTTTTCTGAAATAGAAGATCCTTTAAAACTGGAAAAAGCTTACTCTGGTCCCTGAGGGTCTTAGAGTCTTTGCAAGGACTTCAAGCAAGAGGAAAGCATGTGGAGAAGATCCGAGGAATGGAAAAGAGAAGGTTGCGTCCAGAAGAGGAGGAAAGCAGACTCGAGTTTCTGAAGGAAATGATACGTCCGCCTGAATCTTCTCTAATCGGATCCACTTTCGAAGGCTCAGAATCAAATCGCTTCCTCTTCCTAAGACGGACATCAATTCCTGTTTGTGGGCAATCGTCATATATAATTCTTCGTTCTTTTCCAATTACGAGACTTAGTATTTCGAGTTAAGAAATACGGAAGCTTCCACTAATAGTCTTATTTCCAACTTTAAAGCCTCAGTTTTATTATTAAATAAAATACTATTTCACTAGGTCTGTCCGGGAAGTATCCGACTTTGTGCTCTAACTTTGTACCTAGTTGTGCTATTGTCCAAAAAGGTATTTACCATTTAGGGCAGACCTCTTGGAGGCCCTCTACAATGTGACATGAACCTGAGAATCTTTAGTCGACTACTAACAACGTACGCGACGCATTTCAGGATGACGGAACGCACCAAACAAAAAGTGTGCATTAGATTTTGCCAAAAACTTAGCTATTCATGTTCTAAAACCATTGTTTTATTGACGGAAATCGTTGTTTAACAATGAGAGAGATAGAAGAAGACATCGTGGTTCCAAAATCTATTGTTTCGGAAATTTTGAGCCAAGATTTGGGGATGAGACGCGTGGCTGCAAAATTAACTTGACGGCTGCTGACGAAGACCAAAAGAATCATCGAGCGGAAGTCGTCCGGGACAATTTGGAATCAATCAGAAACAACCCGGAAATGTTCAAAAAGTTTATTTCTAGCGATGAGTTATGGATTTATGACTATGAACGTGAGACAAAGGCGCAATCTTTACAGTAGAAGACACCTGGATCCCCAAAAGCGAAGAAAGCTAGGCAATGATGTAGCAACATCAATGACCCCTGTTTTCTCCGACCAGAAGAAAACTATCTCATAAATTGAAGTACCCTCTAAAAGGAAAACGATTTCAAGACGTATGTTAAATAAAACAGAATGCGACGAAGCAGGAATGTTAGAGAATTTTTGAATACCTGGAAAATACTGAAAATCGGACAATAATCTTATCGGTGAAATCTTGAACTAATTCGATCGAATGCTCGTGCACTCTATTAATGAATCCTAAAACTACAAACGAGAACCCACAACAGTCGACATCTACAAAGGTACCTTTTCGAATTAAGGTGATTTGCTGATTTGGTCTTGCTGACCGAAGTTGTTCTGTTTTAGTACCAGTAGTTGTAAAGGTACTAAAATAGGCTGGTAGTATTGGTGACAGTACACACGTACTGTCTGTCCACTCGTATTTCTCGTCCCTTTTGTCTGCAGCCACCCTGTTCGCCCCCTGATGAAGCTTTGACTTTGATTTGTAACTAGAACATGCTTCGATCAACCGGGTTTGATTTGTACTGCGCCAGGACCAAGGACCGAAGGGATGGTCATCTGGTTAATGACATCCAAGCTCGGACTTTCATTATTAACAAGATTAGAAATTTTTTTCGAACTTTAGTTTCTTCAATATTATCAGAAAAATTTCAATCAAAAATCTTTCAAACTTATAAAAACCCTTTTCAAAGATCCGAGCAAAGATAAAAAACGTCCAAATCAGAGGAGCGGAAGAAGGCTGATCAATAAGGTCACCCCAATGGGGAGACAACTCCTAAAGGTTGAACCAAGACAATTTTTTGATTAGTGAAATTTGGTTAATCATACCATATCTGGTGATTGATCTGAGTAAAACTTTTTGTTAATCCAAGCAAACATTTTGCTCAATCTAAGATAATATTTTAGTTAATTCAATACGTGTTTTTTCTGGTCCAAGAAAAGATTTTGGTTGGTTTAACCAAAACGTGTTGTTCATATAACCATAAAGGAACCAGCACAATTTAAATTGTGAATTGTTGTACCGTTTACAATATTGTGCAGGATCTTTTCTTTATTTGATTCACAAAATCGTTCTCTTGTTCTATTAAAAAGTTAATCACGCAATCTTAGGTAATCAGACAGATTCCAGTAATTTCGCGTATTTTTTACACAATCACCTAATTACAATCGATTCTGTTTCCGGATCACTTATTTTAAACATCACCAATTATTAAATGTATCCAAGCAAACAGTTTTGTTGAATAAATGAAATATTTTCTAACATCCACTAAACGATTCAACCAAATTGATTGATTGAAGCAAAAGAATTTATTCAACTGAAGCGAAAGAATTTGGTCAACTGTACAAAAATTGTATTCATTCAACCAAAATGTTTTCTGTATACCATTAGTAGTATACCATTAAGCCATTTCCCTTTCAGGGTAGGCGTGACACTACCCGATTTGGGTAGTGTTTCTAGGTGGATAGTTTCTTGTAATCAATAACTGCAAGTTGGGCTTACCACACCAATCAACCAAATTTGGTCAACAAATCGATTTTGGTTGAATACAGAAAAAAATTTCTGGGTGTATGATTGAGAATGTAGAATTTTATTTCTGCATGTAGCGCGCGATTAATGATGGTTAGTATTACTTCAAAAAACCGTCTTCACTTTATTTTGGAACCTAGCAAAACGGGGGTGGTAGTCGTAAAAAATCGAAACTTTTGCTTTTTGGGCCACCCTATATTTATCAGCAACACGAAATCGGAGAGATGGATCAACACCCTTCATAGCTCACGTCTCTGCATTCGGGCGAATGCTTTCATTTGATATACAGCTAATTAGAGATCGAAATCTCGTCCTCGCGTTTGGTTGGCTGGTCGCCCCGCCGGATACGTGAACGCATAAAATGAGCCAGTTTCACATCAGTCGATTGCGCATGCCCTCACGTAGGTACCTATGTAGAACATGGAACCACCCTGTATGAATAAACCTGTTCAGGTATGTTAGGGAAACGGAAAGGCCGAGCCGTAAGGCATAACTAAAACCGGGAAACTACCCTATAAATTATAAAATATCACCCAGTAGATGGCTAGACACGCTGTTTCGATGGCAACTGAGTAATATATTTCTGCCTGTCGCCCGCGCTTAGCTACCCCCTTCCCTCCTTGGGGGAGGATATCCTGGTTGTGAACGACCAATGGCCCATAAAACCCGCTGAGGAAAATCTTCGATTTCAAATCCCTAATGCTTTCTCGTTTTGCCTCCATCATTTCTGTCTGTATCCAAAAGAGCGGATTTGCTGCTTTGCTTGCTTTCCATGGAATATATTTTGGGGCTATGCATAAATTACGTAAAGTTCAGAGAAAACACGAGGAGTAGAAAACATTGCAGGTAATCGTTCAGGCAGGGTAAGAGTCAGCAGATTACTCCCAAC
>CAKNYM010022896.1:0-16150 GCA_932195095.1 Andricus curvator | reverse complement strand
CCTCCTTTACAAACTACAAACTCCAGACATGCAAAATATGGGCTGCGTCGGCCCTGGCTATTAACTGTAGAATTCTGTAAACTTGCGTTGCGTTACGAGATGGCGGTGGATGGATGGAGAAATGCCGAGTCGTGTTATACTGTTATCGACTTCGAAACACGATTTGATTACTGTTCCCAACATTGATCCCAAAAGATCTGTGCAAGCTTGAACTGAGCTGCGCTCATTGTCTCTAGTTTGCTTTCTTATTTGAAACTCAAATACAGGCGCGCACTACAGCCAATAAAAGTGACTACAATCCAAGCATGTGCACGTAAAGGCGACTCAGTTGGAATCACTGATTTCAAATGCAGTATCGCATACACACACTGCTGTTCAGCGAGTATCGAAAATCGTTACTATCGTTATTCTTTCCATTGCATTCTAACCTACTGATGCTGAGTGGATCATCGTATCACACGCGTATAGCAAGCTTTACGAGAGAAACGTTACAATATAACTCAACAATATCGTTTAGAGATTTCTTAATAAGGATTATCAAATATAATATCTAGATGTTAAATTCTCATAATCTGCAGACATTAAATTATAGCATCTCAGATTTTAGAATATCCAGGCGTCTGTTTAGTCTCAGATGGTACATCGCGTCGTGGCGCGTGTCATATGCATCCACTCGCATCGTAAAAAGTAATAATTAAGTTATAAAGTGATTATTAGTTCTAAATCACACGTGATTAGGTTTATAAAATGAGTAAGACGAAATGTCGACGACAGGCCGGCGTAACCCTCGTGTGTCTTGAGGACACGAAGCGACCCAAGGATGACAGCTTTCTGCATCCATCTTGCAAGTGTCTTGGCACATTTTTGGGACGCGGGTATGGTTTTAAGGTTACGAACCAGTGATAGTTTCGCACCTCCGAGAGCACCGATCGCAAGGACAATTACTTTAACCGAATATTTTCGGTACAGTCGTTGCAGTTCCCTTTTAAGGTCTTGATATCGCTCCTCCTTTTCCTTCTCCTTGGCAGTGATGTTGCTGTCGGCCGGAGCCGAGAATGCGATCGCGAATATGGTTCGTTTCTCGAAGTCTTGGAGAACGATGTCAGGCGTCGAGTGTGCAACGGAGGCTGCTGTCCGAAAATCGTAGTTCCAGAAAATTTGACACTTCTCGTTTTGGACAATTGACTCTACCTCCCTTGGATTGTTCGGCAGGGCAGCCCTATTGAAAAACCCTGTACGGGATCCCGTGACTGTTCCTGTACGTGTTCCTTTGCCAGAACTAGGACCAGATCTAGTGCAAGAAACGTTACAGGGTCAGCATAAGAAATTGACGCACGAACCTGTACACAAACATGTATAGGAACATGTAGGAAACGAGGGAACCCTTACGGGAACGTGTATACGTACAATAATGGTCATTATTGTATAAAATAGAGTCGAAAAATCAAAGTTAAAACTAAATAAATAAATACGAAGGACAGAAACATAACGAGCTAGGACAGATGTTTTGAGACCCCCTGAGTCAGAAAAAATAATTTTTACGAACATTTTTGTCTGTCTGCCTGTAGTCTGACAACACGATCACTTTCGAAGGAATTTTCTGATTTGAATTTCCTTTTGCACACAGGTTTGTGGTCCAAAAATATAGGTCAAGTTCGTTAGCCAGCCTTCTACTGCCAATATTTATGGGTTTAGCCATGGAAAATCAAGCTGAAAAACGTAATAATTCACCTTTTCCACGAAACTACGCAAGATACAGTAAAAAGACAGGAGACAAAAATTATTTGTTTTTAAAAGTTCTACAAAGTTAATTGCAACTTTTTTTCAATAGCATTGATAGTTTTTGTTTTAAACGTAGAAAATGCCATAAGAAGATCGAAGATTCAAATTTACAGCTAAGCAACGCAAAAGACGATGAAATGGGCAACAGCAACATTTCTCGTCTCGTATAAACCTACAAAATTGCCTGTTACCATTTTTTAATGGCACCCATAGTTTGGCAGGAAAATTTGAATTTTTACATTCTCGTCATTTAGATGGAATGTCTTAGATTCATGTGATTTTGGACCTATCTGTTTGCGGTTCGAAAATATAGCTCAAGTTCGTTAGCCAGCCTTCTACAGACCATATTTAGACCGTATTTTGAATTGTAATAATATAAATTTATTGAAAGGATAAATTTTTCAGGGTAGCTGAGAATAAAATATAATGCAAATTAAAAAATAAATATTAAAGTAATCATGATAGCTATAATTTACTTTATTTTACAAGTTCCGAATAAGCAATCCCAGGCCGAGGCACAGAAATAAATGAAATATACATTTGATTTATAAGTGTTGAACATAATGTAGAAAAGTTCACATTTTGGACAAAATCGAGTGCGAAGCATGAGATACGTAATGAAAATGTGTTCGTTAAGGCTGAAGGAGCTTTAACAAAAGAGAATTCACGATCACCAAATTACTGTTGTCGATGCTTTGACCTATAATTTTAAATTGTCCGTGCACAGATGTGGGGGAAATACAAAGACCAAGCGCGAAGCGCGAGAACCAACAGTCGCGCGCCCTAGGCGCACTCAAACTTGCGAGCGAAGCGAGCCGCGCGCGATGTGAATGTTCCCGCGCATCGGGTAGACTTTTTGGGATCTATTCGGCATACAATTTCGTATCCGGGTCTATCCGGGACCTATACGGGGTGCTTGAAAATTATATACGGGTCTTATCCGGTCCTAGCCGCGATCTAGTCGGCAATGCAATTTCGTATCCGGGTCTATCCGGGACCTGTACGGAGGTGTTGGAAATTCTATCCGGGTCGTATCCAGTACTAGCCGGGATCTATTCGGCATAAAATTTTGTAGCCGGGCCGATCCAGGACCTGTACGAGGCGCTTGGAAATATTTATTCGGTTCTGACCCGGTCCTAGCCGGGATCGATTCGGTACAGCAGCTCGAAACAGATGATTTAATATAATGATACATTTGCAAAAAAAGTTGTTTTAAATATCGTCACTGCACTTAATTTATTTTAGAAATTATACAATTGCACACACGGTCACTTATAAACATAATCGCACGCTCAAACGCTTTCAGAAATCACACCTGCTGGGGATTCGAACCCTACCTGAACTACCTAAACCTGAGTCTAAACCTAAATATCTGCCGTACGTCCTAGTCAATTGAGCCATCGAATCGCTTGGATCTTGTCGACAAAATCTCAGCCAAGCTATTTCGCTGAAAAGCCAGGGCTAACTGAGGGATATTTTTGTTTATTTTTTGGTTTAACGCATTTAATGAATAGGTGGATTTAAAAAGGCTTAATTAAATATTTAAATTTTAAATATTTACATCTAAATTTTTCAAATTTAAATTTTAAATGTTCAATTAAATCATTAAATTAATTTGTGATCATAATTAGATGACATATATGCTGCTTTTTCGAAAGATATCTTTATTAATTGACACAAGTATCAAGACTGTAAAGAAGATTTTTTAATTGGCATTAGGGTCGATAATATTCATTTTTGTTCTGCAATGAATTTTCAAGAAATATATATATTTTCTTTTTAAATTAAAATAAAATTTAGATTTTTCATGATTCGTCCTGGACTGACTCACCGGACTCGACAGCAGGTCTATGTGAATTAGTCCTGCCTTAGACAATACATTTTATAATTTATACATTTAACAGTTTAATTGACCTAAATTAATTATAATATGTATTTTTTTCACAAAAATGCTATGTTTGTAAATTTTTCAGTTAATAATATAATTCATTTCAACCACGGATAGGGCTTGAAACTTAATTAATTTTTTTTTCTGAATTTTTTAAAAAACTTAAACAAATTTCTTCTAATAATACTATTCCGGCAACGGATAGGGGCCAAAACTTAAGTAAAAAATAAAAAATTATTAAGTTGATAATAAATTTGTATCAATATTTATGAACCAACAAATTAATTTTAAAAAAACTTATCCTTCGTAATTTTCTTTCCATCTCCTTTTCTTGACACATCCATGGATGATTTAAGCATTGTCTCGTGTCTCTAAATTTCTCGTAGCCTAAGCTACAATCAACTAAATAATTAATCATAAAATAACACACGGTTTTTTAAAAATAATCTAATTGATTGATTGCTTAATTAATTGTTTGATTGATTTAATAATTACTTGATAGATTAATTAATTATTGATGGTTAATTCTTTTTACACGGCGGATGATGTTCTGTTCGTCAAGAGTCATAAGTTTATTTTCAATACTATCGTTAAGTACAGTATTTGGGTGGAATTTAATTTGTAAACTATCGTTTAAAGACATTATCTAAATTCGAGTTGCCGCTCATAATCGAGAATTTTAGGATGGTTTTGCATATCAGTGTAAAATTACCGTAATTGTAATTCAACTTGAAAGTAGCCTCTTTGGAACTTTAATGAGAAATTTAATCATTCTTTTTCAATTTTCGAAATCGAGAGTGCTTAAAAGCTTCGATTTTTTGAGAAATTCTGTCAACCGTTTTTTCAAACAAGAGGGAAGAAAATTCACACAATATTGCCCATATTGGACCCTTAGGTACAAGCGTATTCAATGCAACGTTGTCGGTTTTATAGCTATGACCTCTCTTTAAAAAATTTAAAGTTTCGTATTACAGAAACTGTTAAACTCGGAAAAACGTGTTAGTTTCTTGGCGGTCTCAGACAGTGGCGGACTGGCATGGGGACGCAGCCGGGGTTTCCCGGTTGGGCCCCCCCCTTGGTTGGCGCCCCCTAAGCCATGTAAAGGCGCCCCAAAAAGATAATATTATTTAAACAAATAAATATATTTTAGGTTGTAATGGAAAGAATGTAAAGAATATCCAATAACATTCACGATTTACACTTGTACTCCTAGTAATACCAGTAAAGTAATATAGTGTTCTCCAATTTCTTTTCACTTTTTCTCTTGCATTCTATAAATTATAAAATATATTGTTGTTTGAAAAACATCATGTTTTTAAGGTGCCCATACAATCCTTAAGAGATTCCCTAATGCATGTTTTGGATCATATTTAAGAAAATATTTTTTAAATAAATACTAAATTATTCCCATTGAAAAAGCAAAGTGAAAAGAATATTCTTATTATGAATTACATTACGGTATTTTAAAATTATTTTGTTATTTTTTCCGATGCAATCTAAAATATATTTATTTATTTAAAAATGTATAATGATGGCACCTATATGTGCCTTGATGGAGTTCCCAGATCAATTTATTTATGTAAAAAGTATGAACTTTTGAGGGCATCTAATATATTTATTAGGATCTCCATATAATGCATGCATAGGCTACCTCGAAAAACTATATTTGTTTTAAAAAAATGAATCCATTTTAGCTTACAAATATGGAAGTGGGCAACTAATTTAATTTATTACATAATGTCGACTAATTATTAGCTGTTTTTTATTATTTAATTTAGTAATTGTTCAGTTTACACTGAATTTTTATATTAAAATACTTCCCCAAATTTGTGCACAGACCTTTTGAAATTAAAGGTCCAAGCATCGACAACTGTAATTTGGTGATTGTGAATTCTCTTTTGTTAAAGCTCCTTCGGCTTTAACGAAAACATTCTCATCACGTATCTCGTGCTTCGCACTCGATTTTGCCCAAAGTGCGACCTTTTCTACATTAAGTTAAACTCTATTATATCAAATGTATATTACATTTATTTCTGTACCTCGGCCCGGGATTGCTTTTTCAGATATTGCAAAATAATGTACAAATTTTATTTATCATGTTTACTTTACTATTTGTTCCTCATTTTGCATTAAATTTTATTCTCAGCTACCCTGAAAAATGTATCATTTCTATAAATTTATATTATTACAATTCAAATTCCATGTTTTGAGACCCCCTGAACCCAAAAAACAGTTTTTTACAAAGTGTCTGTCTGTCTGTTAGTCTGTTCGTCTGTAGATTTTTAGTTTGTTAGCACGATAACTTTCGAAAAAAATAACAGATTGGATTGGCCTTTGCTATCATCTTCAAGTGTCCTAAAATGAAGGTCATTTTCGTTAGCCAGCTATTTTGGATGAAAATTCAAAAAGTGAGCACATTTTGAAAATTGTTAAGACCACTTTTTATCAAGATTTGAAAATTCTATGTACGCTTATTAGTAGAACTCAAAAAGACTAACAAAATATCCTAATGACTTTTTCTGATAAAAAAAAAAATACCGGAGTTATAGCATTTTCAAAATTCCAAAAAACAAACAAAAATGAACATTTTAAGCCAAAAAACGCACGATATGAAAAAAAAAGTCAAGAGGAGAAAAACGTTGCATTTTGAAGACCCTACAATATTTTCATAACAACTTTTTGAATTTTTTGAAGAATCAAAAATTCAAATTTTGATCGCACAAAAAAATAATGCGGTTCGCCAGTTTGAGCGCGCCTAGGGCGCTCGGCTGTTGGATCTCGCGCTTCGGGCTCGATAATGTATTTACCTCGCGCTGCGCGCTCGGTCTTCGTATTTCCTCCACATTTGTGCACAGAAATTTTAAAATTAAAGGTCAAATTATCGACAACTGTAATTTGGTGATTGTGAATTCTCTTTTGAAAGCTCCTTCGGCTTTAACGAATCGTCGGCCTGTGATTTCTTATTTAGAATTGCAAAGTAAAGTACAAATTGTATTTATCATAATTACTTTAATATTTGTTCCTGATTTTGCATTTAATTTTATCCTCAGCTACCGTGAAAATTTTATATCATTTCAATAAATGTATATTATTACAATTCATAATATGCATTGATATTAAAAACAGACGTATTTTCCTTGACTTGTTTTAATAACTGAAAAAAAGTGCGCATCCCATTAAAAAAAACAATTTTGTTATTATGCATTTTATTGCAACTTGTGTCTTTTTCCCAAAAAGTTGATTTTTTTATTTTAAATGTATTTTTATAAGAAGAGTTTATAACCTTGCGTGGTTTTTCCAAATTTTTTGTATTGTTAATGTTATTTTTCACGCTTGAAAAAAAAATTACGCATTCCATCAAAAAATAATTAATACAAAATTTGTAGCTCTTTTCTGATTGAACAACTTTTGTCTATTAATTTTTTTCGTGGTTTGTGTTGTTATGTACCCTGGCTATAAGTACCTATATATGTGAACTAATAAATACAATGTATAATCAATACAATGTACGCCTGTAATTGCGCAT
This sequence comes from Andricus curvator, assembly GCA_932195095.1. NCBI lineage: Eukaryota > Metazoa > Arthropoda > Insecta > Hymenoptera > Cynipidae > Andricus > Andricus curvator. Next base: position 8,954 of record CAKNYM010022896.1, on the reverse strand, counting down.
GTACATTCTGGTACTTTCCATAGATAGAAGGTTCTAGAAGTATTGCCATATATAAGCCGCCCATTTGGGTTAGTCCTTCAGTTCTTCTCCGCAGTCTCTTAATGTAAAGTTCTTCGCCCGAGTTCCTTACTATACAGTTCTCCGCCCTAGTGTCATGGTGTAAAGTTCTCCATCCGGTTTCCTTATTGCACAGTTATTTTCTGTAACTTAGTTCTCCTCTCCAGTCTTATTGTAAAGTTCTTTCAATAAAACTATACTATATCTGATTCCAAAGTGTTTAGCATCAGTGGCGATCCTCTGACCCATTACATTGGGCGATCTTGCCCGGATTGTGCTGACGATCCTTGAAGAAGGAATCAAAAGGCCCAATCTTCGAGATGAACCCTGGAGAAAGGAAGGAAAGATTTCTACGGAAATCCGAAAAAGAATTTCTACGGAAATTCTAAAAGAAACGACGTAATTCTACGGAATTCATAAAAGACAACGAGGATCTATCTACCCACGGGCGACCTGAAAACCAAAGAAGAAAGAAATTTTGAAGAAGAAAAATTTACCAAAAGAGAAGAAGAATTTAAAACAGGAGTTTAAAATAAAAAATCCAAAAAGAAAAGTATTATTTATTGTTTGATAGTGTCTGAACCAAGTAGGGCACTATACTACGAAAAACAATTAAATAAGAAATTCTAAAAAGGAAAATTGAAAAAGAACGAGGCCCGCAAACAGGCGGAAGAGGTAACGGTCTATCCACGAAGCAGCAACGAAAAGGAGGTAGCAGATCTTCACATCACAGGTAGCAGCCCTGGCATTGATGCGCGCCGGGAAGCAACTCAACGGGGTAACGTGACTCAACACACAGTAAGTAAAGAAGAATAATTTTAAGAAGTGTTAATTTTAAGTTAGAAATTTTGTGCAGTTTGAAGATATTTAGAAGATAAATTTTATGAATAAAATCATAAAATTTGCGCGCAAATACTACCAAACTTCAGGCTTGCGACGGTATGCACGCTAAGGTGTTCCCTGGCCTCTGCACGATTGCGCAAACGAGAGGTTTAAACGGGGAAAACCCTGTCACGTAATTCAACGAGAAGAAAATCAAAGGAAGAATCGTCAAAATTTAAGCAAAGGAAATTTAGAAAAAAAACTAAAATTATATCGCGAATTTACACCCGTTCAGGTTAATTATAGGTACACAATACACAAAAACGAAAAATTAGGTAAAAGAAAATTGAAAGAAAATTTTGCGAACTGGAATTTTTGACATTTCGAGAAGGTAAACATTACTCGATTGAGACAGACTCATCCGCGGACTCCACGGACATAATCGATAAAATTAATAACCATTTTTGCACCGCAGACAATATGTCCCGCGTATCCTCTCCTAATGCCGATAGAGCGCGATCCCCTTCATTAATGTCCACGGACGAATTATTAAAATTATTGATAACTAAAGTAGACAGAATGGAGTCCACATTGAACGATGTCATAACTAACGTAAATGCTCTAGCTGGTGAAAACGACAGACGAATGTTAGAGATACAGAAAATTGAAAAATCAGTAGGTTTTAAAGGAGATATAGTAACGAATAGTCATGAGATTACTAGTGATGAAAGCGAAAATGAGGCGAAAGAGAAAAAGAGAACTCAAACAGCAGAATCGCTAACAGCCCGCTCGCTGCATTTAATCAATATAACCCCGCGCCGTTCGACCCTTAAACCGTACCATCCACTAGAACACCTCATAACATAAACAACCAAGAGCAGGGTCAAGGTGGTATTGATTTTATTCCGGTTAAGGACATAATTAGAACGGTAGAAACTTTGAACGGGAACGGCGATGTAGGAGTTAAAGACTTCATTAAATCTATTAAACGCCCACGACTTCAGTGTGACAACCCTAATTTGCTTTTGGACTACATTTTAACTTAAAGAATTATAGGTGATGCAAAAAGAGCAATTAGACACGTACGAATAAACAATTTCCAGGATTTATATGCAGCTTTAAAATTGAATCTCAGTGTAACTACTTCAGTAGAATTATGCAGATCAAAATTAGAAAATGTGCGACAAGGATTTGAAAACGTACAAATTTATAGTCAACACTTTAGAAGCGTTTACAATGAACTAACCTATGCCTTACAATCTGAACACAGTTCAGGAAAATAAAGAAAGATTGCTTTAAAAATGGAAGAAAAGGCAGCTGTTAAAAAATATGTTATGAATCTACGCGATGAAATTTCGAGCCAAGTAAGGCCGATGAAACCCGAAAATCTTAATGGAGCTTTACAAGAAGCATTGGAGGCAGAAATATGGATTAAGGAGAAAAATAAAAATAGAATAATGAAATCAATTATCAATAAACCTATACCCCATCTCTCACGACCACAAGTGTCAACGCCTATACCTAGGCCTCAAGCAAACACAACACCATTCATACTATCAAATCAGAATATGCCCTTAGCAGATAGGTTAAAAATAAAATGCTATAAACGCGGAAAAATAGGACATATGGCGACACAACGTTATACCAAACCTCAAAATTTTCAAATTTCACCAAACCCCAAACGACCACCTCAAACTCAAGTGAGAATGGCAAAAAGATATAGACTCCGCAGAGAACCAAGAAGAGGAAAATTGTTGAAAATGACACAAGAAGAAGCAAATTATCAAGAGACTGCAGAATATCAGCCATATCTGGAAAACTGCAATCAATACGAGGAAAACGACTAGACGGAACAGTATACAGCTTATTAGTTGACACAGGAGCTTTCATTCCTTACTAAGAAATATCTAAACGATATTGTCGTTTTCGATTATGACGATTTTCGAGAGTAACGCTCCGTAACGCTTGCTTACTGTAGGCCGCCCATATCCGCTCCGCTCAACAGTTGTGTGTTTCTGTGTGTGGTACTGAATTTGAAATCAGTGATGCTAACTGAGTCGCCTTTATCTGCGCACGTTTGAATTGTAATATAGTTGATTGGCTGTAGTACGCGCCTGTATTTGAATTCCCAATGAGGACGCGAACTAGAACCAATAGGCGCCATTCAGTCGAAGCATGCGCATGTCCAGGTGGTCTTTTCGGGATCACTGTGGGAAATAGTAATCGAATCGAATTGTAGTTCGAGTTCGATAATACGACACGTGTTTTTTCGTATTTGGTAATGCGCGGCTCAGTGTTGCCAACCGTTGCACGGTAAAGTCTGTAGAAGGCGTAATGAACCATAACCTCAATTGTGATGGTAGTCTGTTTTTAAACTTTTTACGCAAACAAGACATTTTCAAATTAATCATTTTTACGCTCTGTAACTGTGATTTCTATTATAATTTAATTATAGTTATCATATTAAATATCATTTGTGAAACTCGTGTACGTTTCGGTTCTACTTTCCCTATAGGATTGAAATCTCCATTTCCTTATAGTGACACATTCGAATAATTATTTTTTTTCGGCTTGAATAGAAGTATGTCAGAGATCTGTGTATGTCTACAGATCAAAAATTTTATAATTTAAAAAGATGTTCCAATTAAGCATTTTTACGCTCTTAATGGGCACTCCTATTAAAAAAAACCCGATACTTTAAGGAATTGATTTTAATAATTTGAAGGGATTTCAAAGAAGTTCAAAGACTATAAGGTATTTTTTTTAAATCCAAGGAATTTTCAAGATCTTCAAACAATTCCAACGGAATTTCAAAAGATTTCAAAGAATTTTAAATATTTTGAGGTATTATAAAATATTTTAAGGAATTTTTAATTGATTTCACTAACTTCATAGGATTTCAGAGGATTTAAAATATTTCAATTGATTCTAAAAGATTTCAAATTGATATATTGTAGGAAAATATTTCGAAGAATTTCAGTAGATTCCAAGGAATTTTTTATTTATTTTAATAATTTGAAGGAATTTTAAAAGACTGGGAATATTTTAGGGCATTTGAAAAGAATCCAAAGCATTTGAAAGAGATGTCAATAATTTCAATGAATGCCAAAAGATTTTAAAGGGTTTGAAATATTTAAGGATATTTTTACAGATTTCAAAGAATTTTCAACCGATTTTAGTAATTTAATTGATTCAAAAGGATTTTTAAAGGAATTTTTCAAGATTAGGAATATTTTAGGGTATTTCAAAAGAATCCAACGTATTTCCAAGAGATTTCAACAATTTGAAGGAATTTCAAAAAAATGTAAAGCATTTGAAAACTTTTAGAGGTTTCTTGAAGATTCCAAGGATTTTTCATTTGATATCATCACTTTAATTGATTTCAGAGAATTTGCAATATTCTAAAGTAATTTAAAAGATTCCAAGGCATTTTGGAAAGCTTTAAAAAGTTTTAAGTGATTTTCAAAGTTTTGAAAGGCCTTGAAATATTTTGGGGAATTTCTAATGACTCCAAGGCATTTTTTTTTGAATAATTTAAAGGAATTTCAAAGGATTTGAAATATTTTATGCTATTTTTTAAATTTTCATTTGATTTTAAAGAGATTAAAAAAATTTAAAGAATCCAAGGAATTTTGAATTTATTTCAGTAATTCATTTCAGAGGATTTCTAATATTTTTTAAATTTTCATTTGATTTTAAAGAGATTTAAAAAGTTTCAGGGAATTTTAAGAAAGTTTTGAGGACTCGAAAACCTTTAGATTATTCTAAAAGATTCCTAGGAGTTTTCAATTGATTTCAGTAATTTAATTGATTTCAGAGGATTGGAAATATTTTAGAGTATTTTAGAAGATTTCAAGGTATTTTAGAAAGCTTTAAAAAGTTTCAAGTTTGAAGTAATTTTAAAATAATCAAAATAAATATGTAAGGAATTTGAAAAGACTCATTTCATCACTGGAATTTCCAAGAGATTTCAATAATTTTGAGGAATTTCAAAAAATGGTAAAGGATTTGAGAACTTTAACAGTATTTTAAAAGATGTCAAGACGTTTTCGTAAGCTTTAAAAAGTTTCAAGTGATTTTTAAAGAATCAAAGGATTTCAATCATTTGAAAGAGTTTCAAAGGATTGGAAATATTTTAGGGTGCTTTTAAAAATTGCAAGGGATTTTGAAGAGTTTACAAAATTTCAAGGAATTCAAAAATATTGTGAAGGATTTTAAATATCTTAGGGTATTTTGAAAGATCCTAGGAATTTTTTAATTGATTTCAGTAATTTAATGTTACTCATAGGATTTTAATTATTTTATGGTATTTTAAAAGATCTAAAGCATTTTCAAGAGCTTTAAAATGTTTCAATTGATTTCCAAAGGTTTGAAAGGATTTGAAAACTTTAAGAGTATTTCAAAAGATTCTAAGGAACATTCAATTGGTTTCAGAGGATTTGAAATATTTTAGAGTATTTAAAAAGTTTCTAAAGCATTTTCAAGAGATTTGAAAAAATTTGCATGAGGTATTGTATCAAAGAGTTTTCTAAAATTTCGAAAATACAGATCGATTTAATAGGACCTATGACGGGTTTTAGGGTATATCAAAAGATTTCAAGGAATTTTCCATTTATTTCGGTAACCTGATAGGATTTGAAATGATTAAAAATATTATAAAGTATTTTTAAAGACTTTAATGCACTTTCAAGATATTATTAATTTTTTAATGAATTTTAAAGGCTTTGAATGACTTTAAGAGAAATGAACAAATTTTTCTGGTAGTTCAAAGAATTTGTTTACAACTTCGGAATATATAAAACTATTTCATAGGACTTGCGAGGTTTCAATATATTTTAGAATATTTAAATGAATATAATGAGATTTCGAAGATTTCAATGATTTTAATGGATTTTAAAAGCTCTCGAAGTATTTTCATATATTTTCCAGGATTCAAGAAAATACTAGAAAATTTCATATAATTTCACGGAATTTTATAATATTTCAATGTACTTTAAGGAATTCACTTACAAGAAGTGAGGGGTTTTGTAGGTTTTCACAGATTTGTAGAGATTTTAAAACATGTTTTGCAATTAATTTGAATTCATCCTGACTTGTTACTCATTCATTCAGAATTCTTTTATTATGTCTTTCGAATTTTGTTAATTTACCTGAACTCTTTTAAATTAAATCAATAATTCTATTCAGTTCAATCGATATTTTTTTCAGTTTTCAGTTTGTATTTAATTCGTCTTGAAGTGTTTTAAACTCATTTTGAATTCTTCAACATTCAATCAAATTCTTTTGAATTCCCTTGTATTTTTCCAAAATCATTTTAAACTTAATAAAATCAATTACATTTTTTGGAGTTTTAAATTTTGTCCAATTTATTTCCATGTTTTAAATTTTAACATTAATTGTTTGAAGTTTTATGAATTTAATTTTTCGGAATGCTTTCGAATCCAAAAGAACATCAGTCACACTATTGATGCACATATTTACTTTAAGTCACTTTTTGGATTCGAAATGAGTCTTGCTGCAAAAAACGTCGAATAAAAAATTATTGCTGCGCACTCCCGAGATATTCTCTGGACAATACTTTCGAATAATTTTTAATCCGACGTTTTTTGTAGGGCAATTTCTCTGCTTTTTTCGGTTTGACTAGGTCACTATTTTAAAATAAATTAGGCTGTAGCCGCCCTTAGAATAATAAACTACAAATTCAGGCCTCGGGCTTAAAACACACTATTGAAACTATTTGACACTTTTTTCAAGCGATGACGCTGTTTTGCTACTATTTTGAAAAAAATACACTAAAGACACTATTTTCCAATCAAAAACACGAATTTATCAACCAAGATAGATTTTTTGAGAAATAAAAAATTGACAGATTTTCCCAGAAGGAAAAAAAAATATTGTTTGAAAAGTTTTTGTTTAATTTAGCTTTTAATAAGAAAGACACTGTAACGTTTATAAATGCCTGGAAAGTTCTATCGACAGGATAATTTTCTTCTAATAATAAAATAATTTAATCATTTTGACGTAAACAACAGATACGATAAAAATGTTAACACAAAAATGTTCATGTATAAAAGATTTATACTAAAATACATTTTACTTCTTCTTAATAACGTGCATCATTTATAATAAAAATTAGAAAATTAATTTATCATGAACAAAATTCACTACATCTCTCAATGCATAATAAAATATTTGTGGCGAATGGATTACTATAGAGAATAAACGGCAATAATTGCCGAGCAAATAGACAATTTAAAAATTTGTTATCATATTTCCTGAAAACTGAAAGATTGGTAATTACTGCCACTATTCTATGTATCTTTCATTTTTTTAAACTTTGTAAAGCTTATATAATAATTAAAATTAATATTATTCGTAGTATTTATCAATTTGAAATTTATATGCTCATATACACGTTAAAACGAATCATTCACCATTTATTTTATAAATAACATTTCTTTTAATTTATCAAATAAAAAATGTATTACGGCAATATAATTTACAAATAAGTTAAGTGTTAAACAAATTTAAGAGCCGATTATAATAAATTTAATTATAATTATATTCACAATTTTTTTAAGATGATAACGATGGCAGAATTTACCTACAAATAAATTATGAGAAATCCATTAGTCCCTTAGCTTCAACTGAGAAAAAATATGGAAAGGAGCTCCTTATTGAAGGCTACGTACATTATCCTGTAGTGCCTTCTAATTATTTTTCACAAATATTTTGTAACATTAATTAAATATAAATAACATAGAAAAAATAAGTATTTGGTTTATTCTTTTCCATACAAAAATGTAATAGCCGCGCGCCTTGGCGCGCGCAAGACTACTAGTAATCTAATAAAAGAAGACAGCATCCCAGATAATCATAAAAAATTCAAATTTAAGAAAAATTTCTGCATGGGAAATGACCGACATCAGACGACTGATGCAGCATATATTCCATACTTGGGAAAAATCCACCTTTTTCATATTATTTCTGTTGACTTCCCCTTACCAGAATCTGGAATAATAGGTTTACCATTTCTCAATAAATTCGATAGATACTCATTAACTACAAATTATTTAATTTTAGAAAATAAAAATCTACCGTTACACAGTGATGGAGAATAAATCTCACAGAACTCAAGTTTAGTCTGTCAAATTGAAACAGAAGAAAATAATCAAGACGTTTGGATAGAAAATCAAGAAGGAATATCAGGTGGTATATACCGAATAAAAAATAATAAAATAACTTGACCAATATTTAATTATAACATGAAACCCATAGAAGTACCAAAAACCATAAATTACGAAAAAATAATGGCTATTGAATCAAGGGATCAAATTTATAATTCTAAAGAAGAAAACAGAATAGGATAGCTAAGTAATAGCTAAATACAACGAAATATTTACTTTAAACACAGATCCACTACCATGCACAACACTGACTGAGCATAAGATCACCTTAAATTCAGGTAAGGTAATAAACCTTAGATCATACAAATTACCCGAGAAACATAGAGAATTTGCTTTAGAAGAAACGCAAAAACTATTGGATAAAGGAATAATAAGCCACTCACAATCACCGTTTAACTCACCATTATGGGTAGTTCCTAAAAAAGGTAACAAATTATGATTGGTAGTAGATTACAGACAAATCAATAAAGACACCGACCAAGAGGCATACCCTCTCCCAGTGATAGATGATATACTAAATCATTTAGGTCAAGCTAAATTCTTCTCCGCGTTTGACATGTGTGCTGGTTTCCACCAGATCCCGATGGAAGAGAAATAAAAAAATAGACAGCGTTTTCTACTTCACAAGGACACTTTGAATATAATAGGATGCCCTTTAGATTGAAGAACGCCCCAGCTACCTTCCAACGTATGATGGATAATGCGTTTAGAGGACTTGTAGGCGAGAAATGCTTTATCTACATTGATGATATAGTAGTGTTCGGTAAAACATTAGATGAACATAACAAGAATTTAATTGAAGTTTTTGAAAGAATTACAAAATTAGGATTACGATTGGAACCATCTAAATGTGAATACCTCAGACCGAAATTAGAATATTTAGGTCAT
>CAKNYM010022893.1:0-22616 GCA_932195095.1 Andricus curvator | reverse complement strand
GGCCTTTCCGCCCCCACAACACCTGGAAAAGAGGGTCGTGTGTGACATAAGTTATTTTTGTGACCTGTCACAGGGGTGCATTCCCGCCCCTAGGAACTAGGATCGTGGCACAGTAACTGAACATGTGTATTTAACAGTAAATTATTACTATCAATTAATATTAAACATAGGCCGTTAGAATCAAAATGTTATAGGTTGAAGTACATTGTAGTGTTGTAATTATACGATATGTGTTTAATAAAATCAGAAACTACATGAGTACTGAAAGGTCAATATAATACTAAATTTATTACCAATGGGTAATTTCAAGTAAATTATTTGAATCATTGAATAAATACCTAAAAAATTCAATTTTAAAATGATAATAAGAGGGCGCTTCCCTGATAATTAGTGGTATTCTATTCCATAGACGTGCCCCCCTAACCATAAACGATCTTTGGAGTTTACATGTTTTGTGCTTTGGTATTTTTAAAGCTAAGTTCCTCTCACGGAGTCTGGCATGATTGGGATGATTTTTATCAACAAAAGTAAAATATATATATAAAAATAAATAAAAAATAATAATAATAAAAAATTAAAAAATATATATATAAAATAATATAAAATGGCATTTTTGTGACCTGTCACAGGGGTGCCTTCCCGCCCCCACAACACCTGGGAAAGGGGGTCGTGTGTGACATAAGTTATTTTTGTGACCTGTCACAGAGGGGCCTTCCCGCCCCCACGACAGGCTGGAAAGGGGGTTGTGTGAGACCTCAGTTATTTTTTGTGACCTGTCACAGAAGGCAAATGGAATGGCAAAAGGAATGGCAAAGGGAAATGGCAAATGTAATGGTAAAGGGAATGGTAAAGGAAAATGGCAAAAGGAAATGTTAAAGGGAATGGTAAAGGTCAAAACGCGAAATGTCGAAAAATATTTCAAATACGAATTGTAAATCTCATTGAGAAACACATTTTTTATTTTTTATATTTTTTTCCGAAACCAATGGAGATACGATTGTAATCCTTATATCGTTCATTTCCTCGAAAACAATCACTCGCAGAAAAAAATGTGTTTAACAAAAAATGTGTATTTCAATGATGTCTACAACTTTTGTTTAAAACATTTTTTTTTTATTTGACATATTAGCTGAGTTAATCGCAAAAAACCATGATTTTTATGGGTTTTTCATGGTTTCACCGTGAAAATCAAATTTCCGCACATTTTCACTATCATTTTCGTAATCAGCGCGTCAAAATACATAAGTATACGGAGCCGAAAAAAAATAGGCGGTTTACGCTATTCGGAACTCCACCCCAAGCGGGTACGGGTTTGATGATACAAACCAGTGATATCCAGTTTTCGAGAGGTAGGCGGCTTGATTTCGCAGACTGATGCGAAATGTGCTAAAGCTCTGCACTGTTTAAAATATTTTGAAAATTCAACCCCTTTTCAACCACTTTTGTGGTTGAAATCTCGTTCATCCACGGAATTGAATTAAAATTCATTCAAATTTTGTTGAAAATTCATGAAGACGTATGTGCAATGCGCATTAGGGTGGTCCAAATTTATACCTGTAAAAATTCGACTTTCGATTTTTGGTGATAAAACCCCCCCATTTTGTTCGTTTTCCGAAAAAAGAAATTCCGTAATTTTTTTGTTTTGTTTAAACGTTAACCCGTGACCACGGGCTTTTGAAATTAACATGAGGTTTTAAATGGGAAAAGCTCGATTTTCAAAAAAATGGAAAAAATAAGTACTTGTTATACATTTTTTGCCCCGAAAAATGCAAAATAGCAGTTTTCTATCAAATTCATGCTAAAGCCGGTATTTAAAAAAAAAAATTCAACATTAATTATTTTTAATCGATAAGTGACGAGTTTTAAAGTATATTTTAAATAATTTTAAATTGTTTAAACAATTAGTATGTGTTTAAACAATTTTTTCCCCTGTAAATCGTGAAAAGTTATTATCTTTCGGAATAAATCGTACAAAGTTGATGAATGTCAAGAGTAGTAGTTCTTGTTTAACTTATTTGGTAATTATTTAAACAATTTTCATTTGTTTAAACAATTTTTTTCTCCCTAAAATCGTAAAAAGTTATTATTTTCTGAAAATAATGACGCAATTAAAGAATGTTGAAAGCAATACATTTTTGAAGGATGTTTGGTAATTATTTAAACAATTTTGATTTGTTTAAACAATTTTTCCACCTGTAAGGCGTGAAAAATTATTACTTTCTGGAATTAATGACACAATTAAAGGAATTTAAGAGTATTATTTTTTTTCTACCGAATATTTAGCAATTTTTAAAATAATTTTTATTTGTTTAAACAATTTTTGTTTGTTTAAAAATTGTTTTCTCTGCAAATCGAGAAAATTTATTCTTTTCAGCAATTAATGACACAATTAAAGGATTTTAAGAATAATATTTTTTTGCTTAAGATATTTTGAAATTATTTAAGCAATTAATAATCATTAATAATCATTAATATAAACCATTTTTGCAGTCTGTCATGAGTAGTTATTTTTCAGATCATATTCGTTAAAATGAATAATTTTTCAAATGAATTTTGGGTAATAAGCATCAACGTACAATCAGTTGATTTTAATTTTTTAAACAAATTATTATTGTTTAAACAATGTAGGGTATACGTTCTGAGATAAGGAAATACTGTATATTAAGCGACATAGTGTGACAGATTCGAAGAATCTAGACTTTTCTCCACCTTTCCTATGAACAGGTGCAAGTGAAGGATGAATAGTTGTTTAAATAATTTCAAAATATCTTAAGCAAAAAAATATTATTCTTAAAATTCGTTAATTGTGTCATTAATTGCTGAAAGGAATAAATTTTCTCGATTTGCAGAGAAAAAACATTGTAAACAAACAAAAATTGTTTAAACAAATAACAATTATTTTAAAAATTGCTAAAGATTCTGTAGAAAAAAAATATTACTCTTAAATTCCTTTAATTGTGTCATTAATTCCAGAAAGTAATAATTTTTCACGCTTTACAGGGGGAAAAAATTGTTTAAACAAATCAAAATTGTTTAAATAATTACCAAATAATTTAAACAAGAACTACTACTCTTGACATTTATCAACTTTGTACGATTTATTCCGAAAGATAATAACTTTTCACGATTTACAGGAGAAAAAAATTGTTTAAACAAATACTAATTGTTTAAACAATTTAAAATTATTTAAAATATACTTTAAAACTCGTCACTTATCGATTAAAAATAATTAACGTTGAAAATTTTTTTTAAAATACCGTCTTTAGCATGAATTTGATAGAAAACTGCTATTTTGCATTTTTTGGGGCATTTTCCGCACACAATTAAAGGGGTTCAGGTGTGTCAAAATTAAAAGCTATTGGGTGGAAATTATTCCTTAAATACTCCTCAAGAGGTGACAATACTTTAATTGACAAAAAATGTATAACAACCCGGACTTTTTTTCCGGAAAACGAACAAAATAGGGGGGGGGGGGGTTATCACCAAAAATCAAAAGTCGAATTTTTGGACCACCCTAATGCGCATACACTTGTGTGCCGTCATATCCGCGAAGCCAAACGTCCCCAACGTCACAAAGTCCCGCGAGAGTTACCTGCTGGAAGTAAAAAGGTAGAGATCCTATCTTTTTGAATAATTTTGAATCTTTATGATAGAAAGAGATAGAGAAAATGTATCCCATTCTATCTCTTCGTCAATCTATATTCACGTCTATCTTTTGCAATCCCCTCTTCTTTATCTCATCCACGTCCACCTCAATATTCTTCTATCTCTCTTTCAGTATAAATTCCCATCTATCTATTTTAATCTCTTCTTCTCTATCTCATGCATCGTACATATATCAGCGTTTATCTTTCTATACCCAGGTGAAAAAGTTATATACAGTTTATATGTATATAGTGGACAAAACCACTGATATTTTTCATTGGTTTTATGCAGAAAAATTTACAAAACAAATGAAAAATATCATTGTCTTGTACACTATATATAATATATATGGGCGTTTCCACGGAAGGTGTCATTTTTCTGTCACAGTGATTTTATACGCAAACTAACACTTCAAATACAAGTTATATTTAATAAAAGTTTACAGACAGACTCTCTGAAATAGCAACGAAAGCTTACAGTCATTACAGAAATCCTCCTAAAAAGATAGAACATATAATAGTTGGAAAAAATCCCAAAAATATACCTATGTAATATTTGTCACCAGTTGCAAATCGAATGCTTTGCATGCTCACAGCTTTTCTACGCAATGTTTGAAAATTCTGAGATAAATCATGTTAGTTCAGTGGACCATAGTCTACTAAAATTTCGTGGATTTCACATTGTGCTTTGATTTATAACTCAGCGAAAAAATCTCAAATCCGTGTCACCGCTTTTACAATTCAAATGTCCGCTCCAAGGCCTGTAGTTGTGGAAAGTGGGCGTAACTACCCAGGTCAAAAATATTTCGATTCTCTATTAGATTTAGGTGGCCAGTAGTCACCATATAAAGGAGGAAGATGTGCTTCTAAAATTATCGAAGTATCACACATTCAAATCTCGAAAATTTTGAATTTGGCGAAAAAATGTCCACTCCATCATTGTACTTTGCTCCAAGAATATTTGAAGCACACTTTTCTATGCTCACGGAAATTAAACAGTATCTTGGGCCGAAAAAATTTACCATGGATAAAGTTAACATCGCAGTGCGCGCAAAATACTAATTGCAATATGTTGTGCAAACTGCGCGCATGCTAAAAAATATTGACCATGCTAAAATATGCGTTTCTGTATGTATTTAGAATGCGGGAAAAAAGTTTGAAATGTGTGCCCTCAGATTTGTTTTGGAACTTTTTTCTTGGAGAAAACGACACTTTCGTGGAAATGCCCATATATATACAGGGTGGTGAAAAAGTATGGAAACCCCTAGAAATCTCTGGTGTGTTATAAAAAAACCACTATCCTCAACTCAGGGATAATGCTGGCATCGTAACAGTCCATCAAGTCATCCTCAACTCGATTTTCGATATCAGAACAAACAAATAATTTTACTGCAAGCAACAAATTCCTTTTTTAAATCAAAATCAAAATTGATTCAAATCGAACAAAGTCTGCAATCAATTTAACAGAAAAAAATGGTTAACTTAAACAAGAGGTTGATTTCATCCAAACAAAATATATATTTGAATCAAAAATATATGGTCAACCAAGAAATTTGTTTGAATCAAACATATGTATGTTTGATTGTATAACAAAGAAAGAATATGTTTGATTCAAACATAACATATTTTATTGAACAAATCGGTTTCTCAGTGATATATGTTTCTTCACATCATTACATTAATGACATTAACATTTTTCCGATACGAAGGAAATGGTGCTATAGATTCTTTACAGGATCCCCTAAGCATGTTCATTTCGTATGCTTCTAGCAAAGGAACACTTACGGGAACATTTACGGGATCCCGTACAGTAATTCTAGTATTTGTGGAGTAAAACGAGGAAATTCAATTTCGAGCTTAGAGGCTGATTAAAACGCCCTTAATCAAATCGTTGGCAAAAGAAAATTATTGATCAGTTAATTTAAGAAGCCATTCACAAAATACGCGATAAATTTTCCAGGAAATCCCCCCTCGCCCTGCGTGATGCTTTTTCCATTGTTCTTAAGGGGTAGTTCAAAATATACGTAACGCCTTCAGGGGGGGGGGGGGCTTCACCTCTAACGCTAATATTAAAGTTACATACACTTACTATAGAAAAAGTGTTACTATGGGAGAGGGACAACATTGTCAGATAAAAGGGATAAAAGAGTTGCGTATTTTTTTAATGGACCCTATTATTTTTTATTAAAATTTGTTTGCTCAATTACAGCATTTTTGAAAACATGCAATTTTTTTTATTTAGGAATTTCGGGATTTTGGATTTTTTTCGTGATTTTGGAACGTTTTAAACACCACAAAAAATTCTTTTTCCATGAAAGCAAATTAATAACATGTTTATCTGTTTCAAGCTGGAAAAAGGTTTGGTTCGAAATATTCAACTCTTTCCAAAAACGTGTACTTGGACCAAAATTACTTTGCTTAGCTGTTGCGCTTGCGCATTTCGACTTAAAATTACTTTCTAGGACTTGGAAGACAGTTCTTCACTAATCGAGATGCGATTTCAGGCTAAAGAAGGAACGTGTTACACATATCGCATGCACATACCGTACACACTTCCACCCATGGTATAGTTTAAATTATACGGATTACGCATGCTCTTGAATCTTTGTTCCCGACTTCTCAGAATATATGACGTGCAAAATATCGATTAAATACTATGAAATGTAGATTATATATAAGTAATTTATTTTACGAAAAATTTCTAAAATGTCCAAAATTTCTCGTGATTTTTGATATCCAAAAATTTTTGGAAATTTTTGGTAATTTTTGATAATTTTACTATAAATTTCCAAATCAGCTCACCTTTGGGTCGTTTCCGGCTTGTCTTCGGCTCGTTTACGGCTAGCCTTCAACTTGCCTCCGACACACATTTTCAAATATGTAGTTCAGAAGTGAACAAAAAATTTGTTTTTAATTTACAATTTTTTATTACTGTTTACCAGCAAAAAGTGTACATACATAAAATGGCCATAATTTTGTATTCCGCAAAACATTCCAATTGTAGAATATTCCCGACCGTTCTAGATAACATTCTAAATTATACCATTAAGCCATTTTTTCCCTTTCGGGGTAGGCGTGACTTGCTCGGTGAGTAAAGGAGTAATGTGAGGTAGGGGCTATAGATTTTTTAGATTGATCTAGAATTCTATTGTTATTTATTTAAATGACACGTTCATTCCGCAACACTGCTCCGACCCAGGTTGCTGATCAATTTCTCTAGCGATCACCCCAAGTGAAGAACCTCACAAAATTTGTATGTGTGGTTCCCCACTTGGGCCCATTAGTATCCAAGGTCTTTGTTTCAGGGGTCATTCAGTCTATTGTCACTCTGTTTACAAACTATTTGTCGCCACACTTTTCTATCCTGGCATACTACTCTATAGCTTCTTTCGCGTCCATGCATTTTTTCATGCAAGCTCTCGTGTTTCTATGGCGGTTTCTATTCGGATTAATGTCTCATTCACAGATTCTAACCATTCTTTCGGCGGTCTACCTCTGGGCATTCTGCCATTTACTTTACCTTTATACACTTGTTTGGTCAGTCGTTCATCTTTCATTCTTTCAAAATGTACTAACCATCTTAACCGATTTCTTTCCCATATGACAACTAGTGTCTCTCCTGTACCAAATTCTTTGAGGATTATATCGTTTCGGACTTTGTCCATCAGTGTTTTCCCGCATATTGTGCGCAGAGGTTTCATGTCAATCGCGTTAATTTTACACTTGTCCTTTTCTTGACAGGTTCAAGTCTTGCTACCGTATAGTACAGTCGATACAAATATAGAATTATGTATGGCCATTTTAGCTATTTTTGATATGTTTTTATTTCTGAGAATGGACCCTGCTCTGTTTTCTCACTTTTTCCCTCAAACACCATGATTTTTGTTTTATTTACGTTAATTTTGAGGCCCATGTTCTTCATGCTTGTATTAAGTTTATTCAACATTCTTTGCAAGTCCTCGATTGATTCTGCTTTAAAAATCTTGTCATCTGCGAAAGCTAACCCACGTACCTTCACTGTTTCGAGATCTACACCTTCTTCGTCGAGGAGGGCCATTCTTAGACACTTATCCATAAATATGATAAATAGCCATGAGGACATAACGAATCCTTGTATCACGCCCTGTATAATTTCGAACCAGACACTCAGTTTCGCATTAGCCCTTAGACTCGCTTTACTATCTGTATATATTGTTTTTATTGCTTGTAGGAGCCATCCATTGACTCCGTACCCTTTAAGGACTTCCCAAAGTTTACTTCTATTTACCTTGTCAAATGCTTTTTCTAGGTCAACAAGATCGCGAATAATGTTTATCTAAAGAAATCACCAAGGACCTAAAGTTCTGGATATCTCATACACAGACAATCAGACATACAGAACATTTTAGAACTTCGAAATTCGAGAATTGTCCAGAAAATGTAAGAAGGATCAAGAATTGCATAATATTTCCCCCCTCTCGTTACAAGTTTATAAATAGATGCTTCCGTTTTTTTTCAGATAATTGTCGATCCCGCTCCACCGAATTTTACAAACAGCTTAAGTCAGTAATTAGCTTAGTAATCACTGAGTTACTATGTTATCCCCCAAAATCTGTATCAATTTTGTAACAGATCCATACTCTGTTCAACGAGAGAACGAAATGGGACACGCAGGTTTTTTTTAAGGAAGCCGTCGGCAAATTTTTTCCTTCGGCGTACAGTCAGTCGCTGTTGAAGGTTGACATCATTTTTTTTGAAATAGACTGACCCAAGTGCTTTCTGAAATTTTGTATAACCTTCTTAGTTAGGGTCACCACTACCCTTGCCAGCGTGGGTCCTACGCCTAAACTTCCCTTTCTTTGACAAGCTGCGCGCAGTAAACGAAATTTCGTCTTTTCAGAATTTCGTTTTCACGTTGAACGGAGTTAGAGGAGTCTAGTAAGTTTTATACCTCAGAACCCGGCGGTAATCCACCGATTTTAATGAAACCTTTTGCATTGTTTTGCTAAATATGTGTAGTAAAAAGTTTTAAAAAAACTGTTCGCTAATTTAAAAATAATTTTTTTTTTCAAATTTCCAAAGTCGATTGAAAACCTTAATAACTTAAATAAATTTAATCCTAGAGCAACAACAAAACTGTGTATATGTATGTATGAGCAAGGCGGATTCTAATAGGAGATTCCTCCCTTACCGTCATCGAAAAGATTCTATAGCTGTAGTGGTTCGTGTCCGTGCTAAGCTTCTAGAACTTTCTTGATGATGTTACAGAATAATAATGCGCAATTATGAGAGCCGAATTCATGTAAAAAGCTTCAAGGTCCTAGCATTTTCTACAGCGTCATATAGTTATGAGAAAAACAAGGATGATTTATTGCTTCCTTATCGATTAATATTTAATTAAAAATGCCTGTCTTTATTTATTTAATGCGCAAAAGATGCAGGTTTACAGGTGAAATTTGATATGGGGGTCCATGTATGACATCCTGTTTTGTCTATATAAATTTGATTCATTGCTTCCTTATAGATAATACATTTAATGAAAAAATCGTGTCTTTATTTATTTAGTCCGCAAGTAATTCGTGAAAAACCTTATTCTCCAGTCTAGAAACTTCTGAAACTTTAGGATAAAGAGACAGATATATTATTAGAGAACATTCTACAGTTGAAGTGGTTCGTTTCCGTGCTAAGTTTCTAGAATATTTTTGATGACGTCATTAAATTATACTATGCAATTTTGAGAAACGAATTTTACGTGTTTCTAGGTGTATCGATCATAATTCAGAATCTTCTAGAACTTAAAGGTAAAGAAGATGATACAATTAAAATTAAAAAATATTTGAAGCCAATCGAATGGTTTAGGCAAGAAAGATATCTCAAGAAACTTACTTGCCACCTTTCGACTTCATTATAAACATGCAACTCGTACTTGTCCCTCACTACTGCCTCCCTTTATACCTTTGACAGGTACATAAACGTAATGATAAGGGTCATATGGAAATATACTAGTCCGAAATCGGCAATTTTCGGGGGTAGATTGTTTCAAATCAAGAAGTGAATAACCATGTGTTTGAGAGGTGGCATCTTGATAGGCTTCTTGTAAGAATCGTGGGTTTTCAGGGCAAACTTTCTGAGCTAGATGTTGGATTTGGGCACGATCTCGCGGGTTTTTAAAAGCAACAATATAGTTTGCATTTAGAGAAATATCTCTTTAACCATGACCCGGATGAAAAAGATTTTGAGAAATAAAGATGACACTGAGATTTTTATGATGACTACCCTTGTTAAAAAGATCTACAATTGTGTTATTTGAAGATTCCTTCATTAAATCATCGATAATTATAAGTTTAGCTCTAGGGTCGTTGGAATAGCCAGAAGATTGTGGTAAACCTTTACGCAATTATATCGATTTTCCATACTCCTTGTCTGCTGTCTGCCACTCGGAATAGTAAAAAATTGTACGCTCAATATGAGTGTCGCACACACTATCTAGATCACGGAGAAACTTTTTTACAAAAAATGTTTGACCACAACTTGTTGGTCCACATACCAATGATGTAAACGGATACTTCCAGCGTGCGTATATAATTAACAATAATTAAAATTAATTAGTTATTATTATTTATACAATATCTTGATTCTCTGAGCAGGAATTTTTTTTCGTATGCTTTTCTTAATCTCTAGAAATTGATCAATCAGTTAATGTCCGCGTGGTCAGGGATTTTGAGCTGACTCCCCTGACCGTTCTCCATCACGTCAATGAACAAGCTTATTTTGATGTGACCCTTACAACACGCCCTGAGATTAGCTTACAAGGGCGTGCGACCGTCGCCGCGCCGCGTTGGACCATTGCTGCAAAACCCTAGTTTTTAGCTATATTCTGGCTACCTGTGTTAGGTTAGAAAAACGAGGTATAGAATCATATTATTCTGAGTGATTTCCTTCTTTTTTTTGATACATAATAATAGGAAATGATTTTCTATGCATTTTGGGATAATAAATAAAATTTGTAGGCAATTTTGTTTTGTTTTTAAAGTAAATTTCATTTAATTAAAGTCACTTTTAAATATATTTTGATTATTTTAAAATTAAAAATTAATATATTTAAATTAATTTTTGTTATTTCTCTCGTCAAATAAGTCTACACTTATGTCTGATAATTCAACAGTGTAGGGCTGAGCCGCTCCACGAAAATAGTCGTGAAAATCGATGAATAGCGGTAAATCGGGGTGATGATCCTGTCCGCATTGCTCGAAAAATGTGTTTTCGTCATCATCCCCAAGCAGTCCAAATTTTTTAACTGAAAACAAAAAGCAAAAGTTCTCATTATTAGCAGGGAGAAAAATATATATTTTTAAAAATAAAAATCATAAGAAATAAACATACAATTATTTTATTTTTAAGATGCAAAAACCGTTGTGTCTGTGTGTGTAGGAATGAGAGAGAGAGAGAGAGATTCTTTAAATTTTCATAATTCGATTAGTATGAGTAAAAAAAAAATTATTTATCTTGTGTAATGTAGCCAAATAGCAGAGTCATATCCTTCAACTAATTGTCTTTTAGTGCATACCGGAGGACATATTTTTTCCTCCTGTTTCGTAACTACCTGGTCATAAGGCGTTCTGCGGATGCTACTAAACTTAAATTTAATTGGCTGTGTCTTTTTAATAACGAGATCACAGATTAAGTGAAAGTTTATCATTTCAGAATTTTTATAGTTTAAGTTAATACTTTGCAAACAGTGTAGTTTTTACATTCACGGGATCGCACCTTATATGCATAAAATTTGGGACTACCTGAGATAAATTTTTCTATAAAACTACCGGAACCATAAACTTCAAGTTCACCAGTTAAATCACTTGATAGGCAACCTGTATCTGGATAATACTCATTTGACTCATTAGTGCTGGCGAAAATAACGGAATCAGTGTCAAAATAAAGGACAAGACGATCTAGTTGCTTCGAGTAAGTAAATAACTTCAAGCGTGCCTGAGCTGTCGTATAAGCTGCTATAACCACATTAGTAATAGGCGATGGCGTCACAGCTTCACTTTTGTACAACCATGAGGCATAAATACTATTATTGTCTACAGGCAAGACACTGTGGAGAATTTTGTCAGGACTCTGAACAATTTCCAGGAATTCCTTCTGGCTGTGAATGATCTCAGTCTTCGGCATCTTTTCTCGTTGGCCAAATGTCCCCCAAAATGAATTAAGGCAAAGTTTAGCCAACGAGCGCAACCCCGGATTCTTTTTAGTGTTTTCGGGATCTAGGGCTATATTTTCAGACTCTAATATATTTTGAATGAATGCATTTTTCGATGCCTCATCAGTGCAATAGGCAAGGTATCTGCTGGCTTCATGTTTGAGTTTAAAAAATCGGTTCATATATTCTACAAAGAGACCACTTATTTTTGTGATCTTGTCATATTGGGTAGTTTCATACTGCCAAATTTCAAAAATAGAGTTAATTTTATAACCCTCTTGAATTGCTACTTTCAGCTCATCGGAAACCCATGCTCCTTCTATTTCTCTGTCACTTGTACTATTTACATGTGGACAATCTTGTTGTAATTGTAATTTCCAACAAGTATTACACAGAGGGAACATGAGTTTACCGTGCATACAGACAGGTAAAACAGGTAATTATTTATCAGTAGGAGGCAATACCCTGCATATGACTAATCCCCCGACATGAATTAAATCATAGTTTACAACGGTTAAACTTTTGCAATCATCATCAATACGAACTTTGTGATGAACTATGGGAAATTGACCATATTTAGAAATAAATGGATAAAGTGAACAAACATCAAGATATGAAATTTTCACTTTACCCTTAGCCTCATAATACGAAAATGTATTACCTGTTCGACCCCCATAAAATGCATCTCCAGGATTCAATGTCTCGGTCATCAAAAGTGGGTGGACTTTTAAAAAACTACGTAAATCATCATTTTGAACTTTTTCCATATCAAAGGAACACTCCCACTTTTCGATTACCTCATACCCTAATGAGCGAAGTCGGTCAGTTTGAGCTTTTGTTCGTTCAAAAGGATCATTCAACGATTCTGAATTTTTGACCAAATGTGATTTTCTATCCCGATTCAATTTGAAGCAACTACTTTCCTATTGACTTCTTTATTTTCATAATAGCCATCCTGCGTATCATCAATAGCGTATCCTGCCTGCATGAGTACTCTCAATGTCGAATTCGCGTTCTAAGGCTAATAACCATTCGATGGCTCTTCTCGATTGTTTATCAGACTGCCTATAACCACCGTTTGGTTATGGCACCTATTTTAATGATCTGAAAGTCAAACACGCTCTACGAAGAATATCCACATCATTTATACAATATAATCTCAATTCTTCTTTGAAATTAAAATTGTATTCTCACCTAACACATTCTTCGTACCACTCGTAAAATGACTCCCGAGCCTCACGAGACATTTTATCAGGTGATAAATATTTTTCATCTGGTATTTTTCCAATATACTCTTGATTTCCAGGAGTATTAAATAAATGGGGACAAGTACCCTTTTTTGCCTCTTCTAAGCCGAAAGCTTTAGGCAATTGACTTAATGGCATGTGAAGGTAATTCAGACTGTCAATAAATCGGGTTTAATTTACCTTCATCAAAAGGATACTGGTCCCATTCAAAATAATTTCTGCTGGATTTCTGAACCCTTTCTCTTTAATGAGATGACTCAAAATAAATGGAGCATCAAAACCTTTCGAATTATGGGCAATACATACGGTTTCACAAAAATGATCCATTTTTCGTGTGGCAAACTATGTGAATTCAGAAACCGGATATTTATCAAAAATATATTGTCTAATACCACACCATTTAAAGCGTACATTTGGATCTGGACCATCCATACAATCTTCACATACCTGTTGTGCAACACACAAATTAGGTACGTGAATTTTAGTTGATTCCTAACCAACGAGAGATTCACTCTGTTGAGTTTCAAAGTCGTAAAAAATGTATGCTACTTTTTTATCATGACGTGGATTCCCAACTGGTGTTATGTAGCACAAATGATTGTCTGGGCAAACTTTTTTGCACGTAACACAATTTGAAAATCCACATTTATGATCTTTAACATCTGAATGATTGATTAATTTTGAACAGCCACCACACATTTTGAATACTGAGCAAATACTTTTTCCCTTGCAATATGAATCAGGGTTTAAATTATTCCTCATACATGAGGCCACATAAAAGGACCTAAGGCATGATTCGTATTTAATTTCCTTTTCGACATCCCCAAATACAATCTTACTTTCCTGATTACAGGGTGGTGACGTATGACAAGCGTTACATTTTTATGAGCATAAATGACTCTCAGGATTTTTATAAGCCTTGTTACAAGGTGCACAAAAATTTCGACTACCACCAGCCCCTATCAGAGACAAAACTGGTGAAAAATGGCATTTGGGAGCACCCTCATGTAGCAAGTAAATATTTTGCTTAACTATCTCTCCTTTACTTGTAATTTCAGAAGTTCTGTCATACACTGAAAAAAATAGTTGGTTGGGACAACTAATAAAGTAGTAGGGCCAACTACTTTAGTTTGTAAAATATGCCGCTGCTATTTAACTGGTTGGGGCTACTACTTTTATTCGCAAGATTGGTAGTAGTTGTCCTTACTACTTTACTTGTTGTCGCGACAACTTTCGATGGTACATACTATTTTCAGGTAGTAAGCCTGACCACTTTAATTAGTACGTCTTACTATCAAATTAGTTAGTCTTACAAATAAGTTAGTTGATCTCACTACTTAAAGTAGTAATCCTTACTATTACAATTAGTAAGTTTTACTATTTAAAATAGTAGTTCTTACTTCATATAGAGACCAGATCCTGATAAGACGTCATGTCGAAATACAACTACATGCCCATTGGCATGTTCATGAAAAACCACTGTAATTTCGATACACAAGAACTCCAATATCAGGCCAGTTTCGGAGGTTGCCTCGCAGAGCCGTGGCACTAAATTCTTCGTTGGATGAATGGTGCGGGGTGGCCACGCATTGTTGACACTGCTTCTTCGCTGAGAAACTGCGTGGGCCAGCAGTTCTAGGAACAACTAAATCAGTCTGCCTTATATTGGAGTTCCTGTATATTTAAAAGTGCAGACTTGCAGCAGTAGTAAGTCTATTAGAAAATTTAGATCGATGCGATAATCTTCACGGTCTTCACTACTGCACAATTCACAAAAAGGTTAAGATGAAAATGGCGACGATCGAGAACATGACGCGATATTTCGGTGCGCATGTTGGCAGCACTGCTCAGGTTTCAGTTCTGCCAATGTCGCCAAGGAGGGAAACTTGTAACTGTTACTACTTTTATTTGTTGGAAAATAAATTGGTGGTAAATGTGACTACTTTATTTGTTGTCACTAGAATTACTATCGCTACTAATATAACCTACGTAGGATTACTAACGGCGACTTGTTGCCGCAGTAAACTGGTTAGTTACTTTTACCATCGAAGTGCTTGTCGCATCTAATACCATCTCTACTAATAAAGAGCTTCTTGTCACAACTAACCATTTTTTTCAGTGTAAAAAGCTTTTCCCTTCCCTAACCCAAAGCTATCATAATGATAGACAGTTATGGCTATCTGAGCTTTTGACAGGAATTTTTGATATTGAACAAGTTCCGGAATGCCACATCCATTTTGAGGTATAATTACACCGGTATCCAGCGTTAACCTATTGGCGGCAGTGCGCTGATGCACTCCACCTCTCTCGCACTTTCGACGCCAGTCATTTTGAAGTTCAATATTACTCTTATCGGCCAACAATTTCCCTTTGGAAATTGCTGCCACAATGGCCTGTGGCAGACAGGTATTTTCCTTACTTTCTATGTAGTTCATACCGAACGTTTAAAAATATCCGTTTGTAATTTGACGCTACCTTTACCGGCGGGTATTTGAACATTTGTTATTTCAACATGGAAAGTATCATCGATTTCAAAACCTGTGGCACTTTGTACAACTTTTGTTACAAGGTCCCACAGGTCTTCAAAATACAAGTCTTTTCAATGGAATGAAGGCCTATCACGTTACCCCTTTCCCGAATCCGTTGGACCAAAACACTAAACCTACAACATCTGTTAGATCGCACCAATCTGTCAAATAATCAAACAACTCGTGTAAAGCCGCTTCGAGCTTCGAGATATATTCTACTTTTTCACTAATTTAGTGTATAAACGATGAATCTTTCACTCTCTCATTCCTACCTTGTGCATCGTCCAGGCTGTACGTTGCTGCTAGTTCTGGCACTCTGCTTGGTCCAGCAATTTGAGAAGTGCCAATGTTCACATGTGGCACTGTGTTGGGTTCAGCAACCTGCATTGACTCACTGTTGACCATCACAGGCTGCTGTCCTGCACCGACTTGGTCACCTACTATGTCCTGCACTGTTCTCTGGCATTCTGTAAGAAAATAAACAAAGAAATTATTATATGATAAAAATTATTACAACCTGTTTTTTTTTCAATATATATTTTTATAGTTATTAGTATAATTTTACCTTGGAAAATTCGCTCCTCTGTGTCCAACAGTTTTGCCAGCATCTCCTCCATATTGGGGCCAAGCTCCTTTAGAGGCTCTTTTTTTATTTTAAAACTTCTTTTGTGGCCGTGCTCACTTGTTTTTCAAGGCCACAAAAGAATTCTCTTTTTATTTTTGTAGTCCATGATTTTTTTCGCCCTCTTCTCCTGGACTACTTGCCTCTGTTCCATTGGGCTCTTCCTGACATAGAGGTCGGCTTCTTTTATAACGCTTTCCTTTATCTTCTTGCACATGCATTGTCCTCTCTGTAGCTTTTTAAAAAATATTTTTGCTGCAGCACGTTTTGCCTCGATTTTCCTATTTATAGCATCATCAGCTTCGCGCTTTTCTTGCTCTTTCAAGTCAGCCTGGTTTTGTTGCTGTTGCTACTGATGTTGTTGTTGCTGATGATGTTGCTGCTGATGTTGTTCAACCTTTTCACTGGGCATGTCCTCGACGCTTTCGAGATTCACCTCACGAATTGGCTGTTGATCTTTTTTACAACTTGAGGCCTTCGCTTTTTTCAATCGTGGATCGCGTTCCACCGAAACTGGATCCACCTCATCATATTCAATGACGTATACCGTCTGGGTTAACATTGTTGGGGGTTCTTTTTCTTTATTTTTCTTGGTATTTTTTGCAGGGGATTTCTTGTGAACTTTTTAGTGCTGGCCACATCATTACTTGCACGTTTCCTCTTCTTCTCGATCCCCTTGTAGGTTTCGAGGATAGGCGGAATTTCATTGGTGATGCATGATTTTATTAACCTACTGTTTCCTTTGTAATTTCGATTTCAATATCGAATAAATGCCTCATTTTGCATTCACCAAGGTAAGCTTCCAAGCCCGCCATTGCAGCTAGATGCTCACTGATTGCATCAAGTGCAATCCTGGCGTTGTTTAATCCACTGTCATACATTTTTTTAAAATTTGATTCGAATTTGAATCAAATGCACTTCACTTACTTTTTTTTATTAAACACTTTAAATCCACTTTTAAATTTTTGGCACTTAACTCACAGTGTTGCACAAGCAAAGGCAAGGTCTAGACTGATTTCTTGGAAAGCTGTGACTTTCTTGCAAGGAAAATGGGTCCATCCCCTCTTCTTTGTCTATGGTTAGATCCCTCAACACTCTTGAAAGGACCCTTAAACATCTATTAATAGACGTTCTCACAAACCATAAAGCTTTCCAGCATATGTATTATATTTTTAAACCAAAAAATTTATTTATCATATATAGAAAATATTTCCATGGATATATTATTACAAAAATTTATAAAATAATTATTACATCATTTAAATGTTTAAACCATTTTTTCTTACCTTATATATCATAATTCTCAAGTAGCGAAGTTTTTGATAAGTTGTTAGTATACTCGTCTCAAACAGTAAAATTACTAACCGCATTACTTACGCGTAACTGATAATTAGTAAGAAAAAGACTGTACTGAAGTGAATTAGTAAGCGTTTTTCACTAATTCTCACTTCTGTGGATATTCCCCAATACCTAACTAATAACCTATCATAGTTCAAGAACACTATAGGACGCGTGTTCAGACACGTTTTCACCCCCACCACCTTATATCCGTTTCTTTTGATACATAAGTTGCGTGTATGGCTGTCCGTTTATTAGTTCCTCTGTATCTCTAAACACAATAAGTGCAATGTCTCAAAATATGATAAAACCGATAGACTCAGGCATTGAAAATATGATCACCTTACAATCTATTAAAAACGATGGCGATAATAATTCTTCTTCAAGCAATAAAAGAAAAAAGTTCTCATGACAGAAGTTGCGCCTTCACGTAGGACAACTAAACATCTCACCTTAACTAAACTGTACGCTCTCAATAATGCCTGCAGTAAGAATGTAATTATTGGATTGGAACTACAGACCGATGGACGTTTTGAACCAATTGTCAAAATTTTTACTAATAAACTACAAGGAATCACGTTTGGGTTGCCAACATGGACGAAAATTGTGCAAATGATCAATGTCATCGACGATTATTTTGAAAAGGACAGACGACCCTCATCAGACCACATTGAGCCCCTTGAGATAAATGACTACAAAGTGATATTTACAACATCTTTTGGGGAAAAGACCATTGTCTTCGACAGTATACCTGGGCCTGTTGCAGAATGTGAAAATAGTGAAAATACTTGTGAAGCGAAGAAACAAAAAGTGTATGTACCTGCTGTTGCAATGAAAAAAGCCACTTTCATTGGTTTGAAGAATGTTCTTTTGTGTGCAGACGAGTATGTTAGTATGCTAAAAGCCTTGTGTGGCTTAGTCGAATATTGTGTGACTGAAATTGTAACATTACTGTGGGAACCACGATTTTATATATATTAATGTATTTTAATTTCGAATATCTTCTACAGGCTAAAGCTTATAGCTTTGCAGCTTTCACTTTTCTTGACCCCCGATACGCAGATACAAGGGCTCGCTTGGCGACAGAAAGAAACGCCACCCAGAGATGACTCACTGTCGACCTCTCCTCCCTTAGCCCTGGGTACCGAGAGGTATCTAGCTTCCTATGGCATTTTCAGTAATCACCCGAACGTCGCCTAGTACGAAACAATTACGCATCAATATTCAGCATCCAATTTCTGTAATTTTGTTAATAAATTAAGTCTTGTTGTCGACCTTATAGTCCACGATTATTAATCGCAGTCACCTCTCCCACATAACTGGTGACCTCAACATGATCTTGTCGTGAAAAAACTAAAAACTTTGTGCAGTGAAGTGACTTGACGCTACTCTGACACCACGTACAGCATAAGATGAAGTGCAGTGTTTCAAGTGAGTGATTACGCAGTGAATACAAGACGAAGTGCAGTGTTCCAGGTGACTGATTACACAGTGAATATCAAGGACTTTTGTTTTTCGTCAGTGACTGTAGTTTCCGTGTGATTACAAAAATGTCGGACACTGAGCAAGAAACCATGATCGACGCTGGTGCAGTCAAGATTCCTCCCTTCTATCCGGACGAACCCGCTTTATGGTTCGACATGCTCGAGGCATCGTTCGAGGTAAGCAAAATAAGGAAAGACAAGTCAAAATATAATCATGTTCTTACGAACTTGGAACCGCGCTACGCGAAGGAGGTGCATGACATTATCCGCAATCCGCCTGCCACGAATCGTTATATTAATATAACAAATGAGCTTATCCGCCGGTTGGGTGCTTCTCAAGAGCAGAAAATGCGGCTCTCTTGGAAGATGAAGAACTTTGAGACCGCAAGCCATCACAATTCTTGCGTCATCTCCAAAACCTCGCGGGTTCCACGGTCCCGGAAAACCTAGTACCTTCACTTTGGATCGGTCGTCTTCCTAGCACCATGTAAGCAATCCTGACTGTACAAGCCAACGCAAGTCTCGCGACCGTAGCTGAATTAGCCGACGCTATCCACGACACGGCCCATTCGAAACAAATCGCCGAAGCATCCGTGTCCTCTTACAATAGCATGATACAGGGTCTTCGTAACGAGATACTGGCCCTACGTCGAGAACTCTCAAGTGGATTCACGCGCAATCGTTCCGCGCGCTCGAGCCGAGCCCGGTCACGTTCTCGTTCGAGGCAACAGAAATACCAGGACGACGGAATGTGCTGGTACCACGCGCGGTTCGGTACCAAGGTGAAGAAATGTGACACACCGTGTACCTTCAAGCAGGGAAACGATCAGGGCAGTCGCTAGAGGCGGTAGGCGATCCTAGCCCGTATTCGCGCCGCTTTTTTATGACAAATCGCGACACACAAGAACAATTCCTGATAAGACAGTGGTGCAGACTTGTGTTTATACTCGCGATCGCGAGTGCGCGGGTTACTACGGAAAACGTCGTACGATCTATATTCCGCGAACGGATCCACCATTTCGACGTACGGTTTCTTAACACTAATCCCCAATTTTAACCTACGTCGTGATTTCACGTGGCGCTTTGTGATCGCGGAGGTTTAAGAACCTATCGTCGTAGCAGATTTTCTTGTACACTTTGGACTGTGGGTGGACGTCGGCAATTCTCGACTCATCGGCGGTGTGACATTGTTAACGTCTGAGGGCCGCACTGTCAAGGGTCCTGTGGACAGCATCAAAGCCGTGAAGGAAATCGCAACCGGATCATCGCGATTACACGACCTTTTATCGCGTTAGCCGGAGATAACGCGACCTCAGGATCACCGAAACAGGGCTCATCGATTAGATGGCTTGAAATACAAAGAGGCCAAGAAAGTGCTCGACGGAATGATACGCATCGGCTCAGCGCGGCCATCGGAAATCTGCGGGGCCTCTCTTCTACACATGGCCCCAAAGTCATCCGGAGTCATCCTTGTGGCGATTATCGCGGATTAAACGTGAGAAAAATACCTGACCGATACCCTATGCCTCACATCGATAGCGCAAACCTTACGGACTGCGGAACGCGGAACAGACTTTTCAACGTTTTATTGACGAAGTCGTACGTGGTCTCGATTACTGCTTCGTCTACATCGATGATTTTCTCGTCGTATCAGCCACTGAAGAGGAGCATTTCCAGCATCTGGAAGAACTCTTTCGTCGGTTTAAGGAAAACAGCATTTTGATTAACTCCGAAAAATCTACCTTTGGCATTCCAGAAGTCGATTTTCTCGGGCACAAAATTTCCAGTGGCGGAATCGAGCCAATGCCAGAAAGGATCGTTGCCCTAAAAAAATTCCCGCAACCAAAAACCATCAAGGAACTTGGAAGATTCTTGGGCTCGATGAATTTTTATAGACGTTTTGTCATGAAGGCAGCCAGCACCCTGGCAGCCCTCAAAGACTTGCTAAAAGGCAACGTAAAAAAGTCAACACCGGTACAGTGGACCGAGGAAGCAGAACGAACTTTCGAAGCTTGCAAGGAAGCTTTAGGCAAAGCTACCCTTCTCGCAGCCCCGCTGCCAAATGCGCCACTTGCAATAGTAAGCGACGCTTCCGATTTTTCCGTTGGGGCAGTTCTTCAACAACGGGTGAAACAAGGCTGGCAACTTTTGGCCTTTTGCTTAAAAAAGCTCAGCTGGGCTCAACAAAAGTATGGGGCCTACGACAGAGAGCTTTTGGCAGCCCACCTTGCTATCAAGCAATTCAGTCACATGGTTGAAGGTCGCGAATTCACCATCTTGATGGATCACAAGCCTTTAATTTTTGCATTCAAGCAAAAACCAGAAATGTGCTCTCCACGACAATTCCGGCACTTGGATTTTATCGCCCAGTTCACAACGGATATCGCGGACGCACTCTCGAGAATCGAAGGAGCCTCGACAGGCAAAGACCTCGAAGCTCTTGCGAAATCACAAACCAACGACGAGGAACTTTGAAATATCTTACGAGGAGACACCGTTCTACAACTGAAGAAAATTCTACTTATTGGAACCAACGTCTCCGTATACTGCGACGTTTCCACACAAACGTATCGACCATTCATAACTGCTCCTTTCCGCCGAGCAACCTTCAAATCCACGCACAATCTCGCACACCCTGGAATCCGAGCAACAATCAAGTTCATGTCCCACCGCTTCGTCTGGCCATCCATAAAAAAGTATTGTCCAGCATGGGCGCGCTGTTGCATGCAATGCCAGCGAGCAAAAATAACTCGACACGTGCACATTGACCTAGTAGGCAATCTTCCGTATTCTCACGGATACACCTACTGTCTTACGTGCGTTGACAGGTACACTCGCTGGCCAGAAGCTTTTCCAGTAGAGAACATCGAAGCAAAAACTGTCGTACGAACTCTTCTTACAGGATTGATCGCAAGATTTGGAGTTCCACGTTGCATTACAACTGACCAGGGAAGGCAGTTCGAGTCGCAGCTTTTCAAAGAACTTAACAACCTTATTGGAACACATCATTTCAGGATGACAGCATGCCACCCTTCAGCGAATGACCTAGTCGAGTGTCTACATCGACAATTGAAAGGCGCAATAGTCTGCCACGAGACAGAGCAGTGGGTGGATGTACTGCCTGTAATTCTCCTAGGAATCAGATCAGCCTGGAAAGAGGATATACAAACTACTTCAGCAGAACTGGTCTACGGCGAGCCCCTCCGACTACCCGGGGAATTCATCGCCTCTCCGGAAGCACCTTGCATCGCATCAGCCTACGTACAAAATCTGAGGAAACATTTCGCCACACTTAGTCCGACAAGCGGCACGCATCACAGCAGAAAGACAATCTTCGTTTTCAAGGATCTCAAAACATGCTCAGACGTTTTGATATACCACAGAGCAGCAAAAGGCGCACTACAACCGCCTTACGTAGGTCCTTTCCGTGTCATCAGCCGATCTCAGAAAACATTCACGGTCCGACTTCCAGACGGGGACACTACTGTATCAATCGATGGTCTCAAGCCTGTATACGTCATCACCGAAGATATCCAACTTCAACCGAAGAAAATGACCTCGGAGAAACAAC
>CAKNYM010022889.1:0-28162 GCA_932195095.1 Andricus curvator | reverse complement strand
GTTTTTATGTGTGCTGAATAACTTTTGTGGCCAGAAACTTTTTTTTTTAAATCCAATTTTTGCATTTTTTCCACAAATAACGACAGATACGTAGAAAATTTTTGTTTCTTAATTCAGAAAAATACGTGTAGCCTATTTCCCTCTAAAAATAATATATTTCGTCCCTGATAGATTCTGCGTATTTAAGAGTAGAGCAGTCAAGGATAGCTTTATTATTTGCACTTGTAAAAAATAATTCGAAAAATTTTAAACATAAAATTTTTAATGG
Organism: Andricus curvator; assembly: GCA_932195095.1. Classification (NCBI taxonomy): domain Eukaryota; kingdom Metazoa; phylum Arthropoda; class Insecta; order Hymenoptera; family Cynipidae; genus Andricus; species Andricus curvator. Next base: position 27,894 of record CAKNYM010022889.1, on the reverse strand, counting down.
AAAAGGAAAATCAAAAAATATTCACCAATTTCCAAACGAAAAATTATTTGTTTTTTACACAATATGTCCAAATGCAGAATTTGTGTTCAACATTTATAATTCGTTAATAAATGTATTAAAATTATTAACATAAGACTGGAATGCGTATGTATCAGACATTATAGAATAGCTAAAAACTATATTTCTTCGCATTTTACATACAAAAATATTGTAAAGAAAAAACTTTGAATTGCTTGTTAAATGCGATTAGTTGTAGACAAACTGAAAAATACTTTTTCTTTCAATTTTTTAAATTTTGTACTTGTATTTACAGAAAAATGTGACTGAAGCTTATTTATACTATAAATAATTTTTAAATAAACTGTGCTGTTCGTATTTACGCTAGTACTTTATTTATGTAACCCTTTTTAAATTATAAAACTATAAATTTTACTAAAATAATAACGTACCTTTTATTAAATTTAATATGCAAAATGATAACACTATGAAATTTTTTCGTTTTTTCAATTAAAAAAATTCCGGTCAGGATCCTATCAGCGTCCGACACGAATCCGGCGACGGAACCGGTCTCAAATTCGGACGACGATTCCGGGGTCGTTTCCGTCTACGTTTCCGGCGTATATTCCGGCGTAGATTTCGTCTTAGGATCCGGCGTCGTATCCTAGTAGGATACGACGCCGGATCCTACGCCGGAATTTTCAGTAGGGTCAGGTACGCCAGCCTTCTAAGATATAATATCAGGCGAGAATAAGCAAGCGAGGGGTAGCGCGCTAAACGCAATGATGGGGGTATACTACCCAGGTCAGCCGGTGCGAGTCGGGAATCGCCCATTAGATTTAGCTCAAGGCTATATTCAAATTCCGCTTAGCAAAGAGGCGAGACAAAAGCAGCGTTCATCACTCCTGATGAAACAGGAGAGTTTACGAGAATGTGCTTTGGACTATAGAATGCTCCATTTTATTTTTCTAAATTAATTCAAAAAGTTTTAGGACCATTGCGGAATAAAGTTGTAATGTTCTATCTGGATGACTTTTTGATTACGGCAAAGACTTGGCCAGAGATGAAACAAAAGCTAATTTTAGTTTTAACAGCGTTAAAAGAAGCAGGACTAACATTTAAACTATCTAAATGTTAGTTTCTTAAAAATAAAGTATAATATTTAAAGGATTGCAGTACAGAACTAGATAACCAACAAAATCGCAAGTTTTCAGGAGAGCGAAATAACATTCTGTAAAATCGAAATCACCATTTAAAGATAAAATAAAACTTTACTCGCGAGCTGAAGTGCTTTTGAATTAAGACCAAAAATCTATGATTAAAAAAAAATATCCTGTTTCGAGAAACAGGATGTGGAAGTTTACAATCTCAAAGTGACAGGAACCTAAAACTGGAACAGGCTGGTTGAAGAATTTGATCGTTCAAATTTCATGTGGTTTGAAAATCGTCTTTGGATAGCGAATAAAAATCTTTTTTTTTTAATTAAAAAAAATAATAAAAACTTCCTCCCACGATATGGAGAAGCTGAATATGAATAAAAAAGTTTTCATAACAAAAAATTAATTTGTTCCGGGAAAATAAAGATTTAGTGTGACGGTATTGTGACGTCTTGACAACATATACATACACTTAAATTCCCTAAGTTCCTTGATTTAATTGTAATCGGATAAGACCACAATTTGGGACGAGCACACAAGTCAAATGAATTGAATACACATGATTCACAATCAAATCAGTTTATTTAGATTAAATACATAGTTCAATTTGTGAAGAAGAAAAGATGCGCAGGGGTTCCAAGATGGATACTTCAATTGATTTTGAGAAGGAGTGTTATTTATCTCCGACTGTCCGACTGGAAAGAACGTATTTATAAGTGTTTTGACAGATAAGAGAGGGAAGATGGCAGAGGTTAATGTTTATTAGGACTTACCGAGTGTAGGTTTGTTTGTGTATGTAGAATCTCTCAGGGCTGGTTCCGGATATGCAGTAGATTAGGGTAGACGTAAATCCAAAAATGAAGACTGTCACGATGAACTGGTATTTTAGAAGATACAGGGAGAGTACGATCCCGAAAGAGTTGAAACCACCGGTTGAGCAGAACCGAACCGAAGGGTTGAAAACTGGTACCGAAGGACTGCTCAAAAAATACGGGTGAAGACTGAAGAATAACTGACGAAGAACTGACGGAGAACTAACGGAGAACTAACTGTTGTTCACCTGTTCCAGAGTTTTTATATAGCGTGGTAGGAAGAATCTCCTTGGAGATCCAAGCGTTGCCATACATTCCACCCTCATTGCAATTAGTTTTTATGACTAGCTTGACAAAACATTAGTTGTCCCTTTGGCAGCGCTCAACCAATCCTCGAGAAGACTTTATAGCTTCGTTCCTTTCCAGGTACTGGGGAATTCGTAAGATGCATGATTCTGACCCCCTTGGTAGGGACGAGTGTACCCTCGTCATAGTAACCGTGCCTTTCCGTTCTTCTCATATGAAGATATCGACCACCCCTCAAGACCAATTCTATTTTGATCAGAGCGTGAACTTTTCTTCCACATTCTTAAATAGATGAAACTCGTATAGTCAGATAGATAATTATAATATATTGTCGCGGTCACGTGACAGTATCGCACTGTAACATACGAGTTTTCGCTGAAAGATATCTAAAGAGAAGAGAGGTATATGTTTATTTATAAATGAATAATGATAATTTAAAAAAATATCGTTTCTGATTGCATGGCAAACAGTTAAGTAAAAAAAAACGTTATAAAAATGCTTTTTGTAGAAAATGGAGATTCAAGCGTTTTATTATTTTATTGTATTGAAAAACTTTTAGGAAGAGAAATATGGTCAGAAAAAGGTTTTAAAAAAAGTAAGGGGTTAGGTAATTAAAAAGAAAAGAAGAAGATGGGATACAGACTCAGCTTTCTGGTTTTGAAACATCAATATTTTTATTTTATCGTATTAAAAATGAGATTGCGAACAATTCCTTTTAACAAAATATGTATTAGGTTTTTTAAAGAATTTTTCTATGCAAAAAGGCTATTTTCGGAAAAATGTTGGTTATCTAGATCTGTACTGCAACCCTTCATTTAGGGTTCAATCTTTCGAAAGAACACCTAGAACCTTCAGAAGCGAAAATCGAATGTATTCGTGAATTTCCTCAGCCAGCAGATGTTCACGGAATACGCCGATTTCTAGGTTTTTAGGTATGTTCAGAAGATATGTTCCTAAATTTGCAGAAATCGCAGAACCGTTATCCAATCTGTGGCGAAAGAATACTGAATTCATCTGGAATAAAGATGCAAACGATGGATTTAAAGAATTAATTAACAGAGCGTGTAGTAATCCAATTTTACAGATTTACAGCGCTCAAGCTGCGACAGAACTACACTGCGATGCTAATTCTAAAGGACTTGCGGCAATGCTAATGCAAAAAGGCTCTGACGAAAAATTTCATTTGGTATACGCGATAAGTCGGCGAACTAATGAATACGAACAATTTTACCATTCTAGCAAGCTAGAATTACTAGCAATCGTTTGGGCCGTCGCTAGACTGCGCATATTCCTCATAAACATCAAGTTTAAAATCGTGATTGACTGTCAAGCCCTTGTTTATTTAAATTCGGAAAAAACTAAAAACCCTCAAGTTATTCGTTGGCAAAATCAATTAAATGAATATACTTTCGAAATTGTACACAGAGACGCAAAAAAATGGCCCACGTCGATGCGCTCAGTAGAGCTCCAGTAAATCCATCGGAGAATATGGAGGAAATCGAAAAGCGATCAAGCGTTTTCACCATCCTAAAACCGGAAGACGATATCCTTCTATTTCAGTATAGAGATGAAAAGCTACAGAAAAAAATCGATCCTACAAAAATCTGAAGACTAACGACATCAGCGAGAAAAAGCAGAGATTTTAGGCTACGAACTAATCGACGGAATTCTATATAAACGCGAGGATAAAATAAAAATTGTACGTTGTTCCTGATTGTTTACGCAAAAGTTTAGTGATACAGTTTCACGATGGCAGAAGTTATACTAGAGTAGAACGAACATTGACTAAAATAAAAGAATACCACTTCTTTCCTAAAATGAGACGTTACGTGAAACAGCATATTTACTGGTGTCTGCAATGCCTTGTGACAAAACCCAAAACAGGACGACCAGGGTCGGATTTAACCTTCTTGCCGCCCCTGGGCAGTAGTGGACTTGCTGCCCCCCCCCCACCTTTTTTATTTTGGCCCCGAATTTTGTTGACAAAAACCAATGCGAACAAAATCTTTTGTTGTTTAACTTTTGCAGCAAAATATGTTCATAAGTTATTGGAAAATTGCGCGATTAAGTTGTCGAAGTCTAAAGAACGGAGTAACTCAGATTCGATACACAAAATTGCTAAGCTGTTAAGGCAATCTTCTGTCATTATGGAACGCAAATCGTTTTTTATTCTTTTCAAACAAGAAAACGATCTTTCTGCGCTACAGTTGGTCACGTATTTCACTATTAAAAAAACCTAATACATCTATTACAAAAATATTCAAATATGAATTTGAGGATTTTTCAGTGATTTTCATGAAGGTTAAATCATTATATTTTTTCCGTGTATCTCCTTTTTGTTGAGAACATAAATTGAAAGCAGCATCAGTAAATTTAGATCAACTGATATAATGTCTAATTTTATTAAAGCATACAAATTATCGTCAGAAAAATATGAAATATATACCTGTTACTGAATCTTTTAACGATTCGTTACTATCTTGGCATTTCTCAGCAGTTTCTGAATTGTTATCTGTCAAAGTTTCGCACACGCCATCGCGCTCTGTAAATATTCGAAATAATAATTTTTTACATAAGCCCGAAAACAAGAATTACGCATGGACAGAAACACCTATTCAAACATATTCACTATTACTCTACATTAAACAGGTGTAAGTTTTACCTCATTCTACTGAATTATTTTCCCGATTATAACTTGATAGTTCTCCATTATTTTCAGTCGTTTTTGAACAGTCATTCAAAAAATGTCGACGCAAGTCATTGGAATCTCCAAACAGAGCTACATATTTAAATTGTAAATAATAAATAGTTAATAATACATTAATTAAAGTTAGTAATTTTACACACACAAAACATCGGAATTATACATTTAATGGTATAATAATATGTAAAGCTCACCTCTTTTTTCAGAATACTTTTCATTCGTGTCATAATACGCTTTTTACATCAATTTGTTTTTCTTTAAACCCTCAAATACTCCGCGGCTACTACCTAATACTTATCTACTATTTATTATATTTACAGATTCTTATATCTACTTCCTCTCCTATTTACAATCTTTCCTTCTCCATTCCTCGTCCTCCTTCCTTCTCTTCTTCTCCATCTTACCCAACTCCATGCACCCACATCTCATCCTCGCTATAAGCTCCTGATTTCCTTTCCGTCCTTTCTCACACAAATATTGCCCTATCGTCCTTGGCATAATCCACACATAGTTCCCGTTAAACCTTGACTTTCCTATTCTCTCTTCGCCTGCTGTCTTCTCTCTCTCCATGCCGTTTTTCTTAACCATCTCATGTACCTTCCTTCCTCGTGCATCCTTCTCACTTCATCCATCTGCAGTCCATTCGTTCTAAAATACCTTTCCCTTTCAACCTACATCTTCCCACCCCCTCTGCTGTTCTCCTTCTCCCACCAACACTCCCTAAACAGCTTACTTCCCCCCTCTTCCAAAAATTTCTCCTCATATGTGACCGTCCGCGAAGAAAGGAACCTAATGCGTCAAAGCTGAATTTTACAGGACGGGCGATCGTAGCAGAGCCCGCAAGCTAGCATTATTTGAATAGTGGGGATGCGCCTACGAAAAGCACCCCCTCCACTTACCACTACACTTTTAGGCATGAGCCAGTGGAGCTCACGGACACGTCGCGTACAGCTGTAGTGGTAAGTGGTGGGGCTGGCTTTCGTAGGCCTCTCGTTCGGTCTCCGCGTATACTTATCATGCCTATGTTTGCAGCTTAATAACAAGAAAAGTAATTGACTTAAAAAAATTCGGAATAATGGAAATGAAAGTGTAACTCAGAAACTATCGATTGGCGTAAGAAAATGAAAATAGAATTTTCCGCATTAGGTACCTTTCTTCGCGGACGGTCACATATTTATATGCCCGACTCCCAGTTAGAATCCCTAAACTCATTCTCCCCGTCTCCCTCCTGACAATATAATTAGGCATGTTCCTTGCCAACGCCAGTGTCCACTTTACATACCTCTCCTGTGTCCTATTTACGAATCTGCGAATAACTTCTTTCGCAACTCCCACACCTGTCTCATCACCACATTTGCCCTCCTCACTCTCTCTTTTATGTGACCTTTTATGTTTCCCTTCTACTTCCACTCCCCTCCCTTATCCCTTCCACCTTCTTTTCTGAACACCATAACCTTGGATTTTTTCGCATTCAGCTCTAACCTGTTCTTATCCAGGTATCTTCTCCGCCTCTTCATTATCTCCTTTAAGGCCTCCTCACTTCTTGCCAGTAACACTATGTCACCTGCATACGCTAGTGACCAAATTCTAACCCCTCCTACCCTACCCAGATAACAATGTGCACGCACAATGATGGCGTATTGACTCGCACGCGTGCGGATTATCCCGCACGCCGCGCCATCACCCGAGCAGAAATATGCGTCCTAAATTGCAACGCATATCGCTCGCACGTGTGAAGGTCGCACGCATGACGGTAATATGCGGGTTTCAAAATTCATGCAGGATTTAAAAATATATTATTGTAAATATTATTATGAAATGAAAATGGGAATAATTGCAATAAAAAATTTTATTTTTATAACAAGTGTTTCATACCTTATATATAACCAAATGATGAACAATATTATAAATTAATTGAAACGTATTAACGCATTAAACTCTAACATATATGGATTTTAATACACGCTTATCTTTTGAAGTATAGATATAACAACAACAAAAAATGGTAACTTTTATATTTAAATACCTGCCCCGGTTGATTATTATTAAAAATCATCCAAAAATGGAATAAAATGATTTAAATGGACTTACGGGATATCATTGTTAAAACTGCGACTAAAGTGTGTGGTACGGCGGTTTTAGGAAGAAAGTCTGGTGATGCATGGTGGAATGCTGAAATTGAGGCAGCCCGACAAGAAAAGAAAGAAGCGTACAAGAGAACGTTGAACATCACAGGTCTTAGCGATAAGGAGAGAAATAGGTTCAAAAATGATTACAGACACAAAAATAGGAAAGTTAAACGAGTAGTCAAGGAAAGTAAAGATAAAATCAGAACAGAAGAAGAGAAGAAAAGACAAACCGACTTTTAAGGAAGCAAGAGACTAATATTTAAAAAGATGGAGGGAAGTAAAAGTACAGAGTTTGTCAGCATGAGAATCAGCAAAGGTGAAATGCTATATGATATAGACGGGACAGTAGACGTTTTGAAAGACTCTTTTAATGAATTATTAGAAGGTGGAGCTATAGGACAACAGAACTGGGACATAGAACATAATGCATCAGGAAACCCAATTGAGAAAGTCTGTGTCACTGAAGTTAGAGATATAATTAAGAACTTAAAAAACGGTAAGGCTGCTGGTGTAGACAGTATTAGCGCTGAAATGCTTAACTACGGTGGCGAGTACATACCTCACAGGCTGTGCGAATTGATAAATTTATGTATCAAGATGGGGGAAGCCCCAGACGAGTGGAGAAAAGCGATTATCATACCAATATACAAAAGAAAGGGAGATAAAAGCAACTGCAATAATTACAGAGGTATCAGCTTATTAAGTACCGTAAGTAAAATATACTCAAAAATACTTATCTGCAGGGTAATGAAAATAATAGAAGAAAAGATATGGGAAGTCCAAAGTGGATTTATGCCAGGAAGATCATGTACGTATCAAATATTTAGCTTAAGACAGATCACATAAAAAAGTTTAAAAGTAGGAAAGAAAGTTTTTTGTGCGTTTGTTGACCTAGAAAAAGCATTTGACAAGGTGGATACAAGTAAACTTTGGGAAGTCCTCATAGAGTACGGAGTCAATGGATGGCTCTTACAAGCAATAAAAACAATATATGCAGGTAAAAAAGCGAGTGTAAGGTTTAATGGGAAACTGAGTGACTGGTTCGATATTATGCAAGTCGTTAAACAAGGATGGGTTATGTCCTCAAGGCTATTTATCATATTTATGGACAAGTGTCTAAGAGTGGCCCTCTTCGACGAAGAAGGTGTAGATCTCGAAACAGTGAGGGTACGTGGTTTAGCTTTCGAAAATGACAAGGTTGTTATAGCAGAATCAATCGAAGACTTGAAAAGAATGTTGAGCAAACTAAATAGAAGCATGAAGATCATAATTTTGGAAGGAAAAAGTGATAAAACAATGTGCAACATTGTCCTAAATGATGAGAGATTAGAACAAATATGATAAGTACATATATCTAGGTAGCCTATTCACTAGTGACGGGAAGATAGATGGGGAGTTAGATAGGCGCATAAAGGAGTGTCAGAAGGTTATCGGTAGAGCAGGGTCCATTCTCAGAAGAAAAAATCTATCAAAAAAAGCTAAAATGGCAATAAATAATTCTATATTTGTACCGATTGTGCTATATGGTAGCGAGACATGGATCTGTCAAGAAAGGGATAAGAGTAAAATTAACGCGATTGGCATGAAACATCTGCGCACAATTTGCGGGAAAACACTGATGGACAAAGTGAGAAACGAAATAATCCTCAAAGAATGTGGTGCAAAAGAGACAATAGTTGACACATGGGAAAGAAATCAGTTAAGGTGGTTTGGACATGTTGGAAGAATGAAAGATGAACGACTAACGAAACAAGTATATAAAGGTTAAGTAAATGGCAGTATGCCCAGAGGCAGACCGCGGAATGAATGGTTAGAATGTGTGAATGAGACCTTAATCCGAAAAGATATAAGAAGCCATAGAAACAGTAGAGCTTGCATGAAAAAATGCATGGACGTGAAGGAACCTAGAGAAGTATGCCAGGAGAGAAAAGTGTCATTGAAATTTATATTCGAACTATTAGAGCTAACCATTTTTTCATTTGAATTTATAAAAACTGAACTGCAAATTAAAACACTCAAAAGTTTCAATTGAACAATTTTAAATACGCTATCATTTTCAATTCTCTAAATTGAAGAATAAATAAAAAAATTGGTTAATTTTCAAAATTATATCATGTTAAGCAATTTTAAGTTAGAAACATTAAAAATTGAAATATTACAATTTTTTTTTAATTGAACCCTTTTTAAATTAGAAGTAAAATTATTTTAATTTTAAGTCGTTACAAATTATTAATTATTCAATTATTATTCATACATCAAAATTTGTCTTGAAATTTTTTTAAATATTCTCCTAATTTTTTTTTATTTAGAATACAAAATCAATTTAAACTTTCTCAGGAATTATAAGAACATTTTTTTATTATCTTGAAACCTTTCAAAATTCTAAAAAAGCTTCAAAATTTTATTTCAAAATCTTCAGAAGTCTGCAGTTTATGTTACACTTTTGGGATCTTTTCAATTTGTAAATGTCTTTTTAAATTATTTGATTTTTTTCTAGGTCTTTTAATAAATCCTGCAGAATTTTAAAAAAACCTTAAAATCTTCCAGGTTATTTTTTAAAAATGTTTTCTGAAACCTTTTTATAAAGATTGTTAAAATTAATTTTTCAAAATCCTTAAAGCTTCACAATTTTATTTTGAAATCTTGAAAAATCTATGTTTTGTTTTGAATTCTTTGAAATCTTTTCAAGTTTAAAATTAAGTTTCACTTTTTTCAAAATTTCTAAATATCTACTCAACCTACTAGAACTTGTTTCAACTGAATAATTGTTTAACTATTATATACATAAAAAAATCACACCCTAATTACGATTCATCGTCCTCAAAGGAACCATCTTCATCAGACAGGTTGCTGTCTTCACCCCGATCCTTCAGTGATTCCAGAGCTTCCATTCGTTCCATTAAATCCTCCTCATTCTCTTCCAATGCCGCTTGAGTTTTTTGAAAGATCTTCATATTGTGGCATCGTTGTTTAGTAGTCCGCAAAACCTCTAGCATTTCAGTCTTGAAGTGTACTTTATCCTCCGGGTCTTTGAATTGGGAACACTTCTGAGCTGAAAAGTGGAATAGTTTAACTTTCAATTAAAAAAATTAATTTCCAACAAAAAAAAACGAATTTTCACCAAAATCGTTAAATTTGCAATGAAGAAGATGACTTTTCAAGTAAATGATAAATCTTCAACCCAAAAATGGAATTTTTAACAAATCAGTTCAATTTTGAATCAAGTAGTTGAATTTTCAACAAAAAAAGACGTATTTCCAACTAAATAGTTGAATCATAAAAAAATTAATTTTCAGCCAAACAGTTGCATTTTTAACCAAAAAGATGAATTTTCAACGAAGAAGATTATTTGTCAACCATGAAGATTAATTTTCAACCCTAAAAGACGAATGGTAAAAAAGCACATGAATTCGCAACAAACAAAAAAACATTTTCAACCAAAAATGGCATAATTAAAATTGTAATTACAAACAATTATTTGTAGACTAAAAAAGGAAATGAATTTTCAACACGGATGTTCTTGGCATGTGTGAATATATAAATATAGATATATAGATATATTCACATGTACACACATACATATATATATATATATATATATATACACACGCGCGCGCGCGCCAGGAACATCCGCCTACACCTCGACCTACTCAAATAAAACCGACAGAGGATTTGGTGACCTTAAGAAGATATCCATACATTGGTTCACTTCGTAGAAAACTATTTCTGTAGATTTGACCTTGGATTGACCTTCATTGTAACCTGATGGGTGTGAACGGACACCGAATTTGGATTCAGCGACCCCAAAAACATATAGATACTATGGTCTTGTCGTTCGGACCTTCCGCACTACTTTTTTTCGTAGGGCAGTGTGGGCTGTGTAATCGCAGATTCCTCGAAAATCGGGAAATTCTAAGGCCCATAACTCAAAAACTAATCATAGGATCGACTTGGGCCCATGGAGACTTTTATTCAGCACGCCGAGAACATCACTTTCTGAAAGTTGCAGCCAATTTGACGGACTGATTTTTTCCATTGCTTTTGTGCGGGGTCCTTTGGCACTTCTCGTTTCGGGCAATCGACTCTATCTCCCTTGGAGCGTTCGGCAGGGCAGGGTCGCGGCCAACACCGCAAGAGCGACAAAGATGGTAATAAAGCACTCTTAGGGCCGCATTATGTCTATAGATATACGTCGTTCCTGCGTGGGTCGGACACCCTGATAGTATGTGTTCTAGGTACTCAGCGTGTGCATGACACGCTCTGCAACTATCACTGGGAACTTCTTGACATAAAATGCGGTTACGGTATGTTAAGGTGGAAATGACACCGTCTTGGCATGCGAAAACAAAACCCTCTGTACCTGAATTAAGCCAAGATGATTTGAGGAAAGCAAAAGTTTGCTCCTTCGACAAGGACTGCCTTTCTACATTTCTGTGAAAGTTTCCGTGCATTTTCTTGTCGAATAGCTCTTGGTGAAAATTTTCAACCTCTGCTTTCTTCACTTTGGTTTTTAGAAGTGAAGCATCTAGATGAAGTAATGTACTTTCCTCACTTCTGATGTTAAACTTCAGGCCAAGGGTCTCGGCCGCTTGCTCCGCGGCTTTGTAAAGGAACGTTCCTTCGCCAATCATCTCGTGGTTCCTGACCATCTTTAGGAGAGGATCTCTGCCATTCGCAACGATATAAGCTGTACTTAGAACAATCCGGTTATGAAGACACTGGAGATTCAGAAGTCCGCGTCTGCCTTGACGGCGTGAAATATATAATCCCGGAACTGACGAATTGATATGCGAGCTTTTATGCATATGCATGATCTTACGTGTAGTGACATCAAGGGCTTTAAGCTCGTTCTTCGTCCATTGAAATACCCCAAACGAGTAGAGTAGAACCGGGACGGCAAGCATGTTAGTCGCAGATACCTTGTTCAACGCCGACAGATTGGAAGACCAAATCTGTCGAAGAAGATGCCCAGGTATGTATAGGTCTCTCCAGTATTAAGATGTCTGATAACACTTATATCCACAAGCTCAGGGTCCTTGGGAACGCCAGTAATCTTTCCTTTCTTCAGATGAATTTTGGCACACTTGTCCAAGCCAAAGTCCATCCCAATCTCTCCTGTGTAGTTCTTGACAATATTTAAAGCAGTTTGAAGTTTGCTTTTACCAGAGGCATAGATCTTCAGGTCATCCATATCAAATACATGAGTGACCTTATGCCCGCGCTGACTAGTGTCGCCACAGAGGTATCCAGGAGAATTTCGTAGTGCGAGAGATAGAGGCAGAAGTGTGATGCAAAAAAGCAGAGGGCTCATAGTATCACCTTGAAAGACGCCCCTCTGGAAGGTGACGTTGTTCGTTGTCACACGATAATTTCTAGATGAGATAGTAAATCTAGTTTTCCAAAGAGGCATCAATCTCTCTATGCATCTCACTATGTGTGGATGTACCTTCAAGCTTTCCAACAGACAGATGATAAGTCTATGAGAGGTTGAATCGAAAGCTTTCCGATAGTCAATCCAGGCCATTGACAGGACGCGCTGATGGGCTGCAGCGTCTTTACCGACAAACCTGTCAATTAGCAGGTTCTCTCGACAGCCTGCTACACCTTTTTTCGAGCCACGTTGTTCGTACATTTCTCGCCATACAGGCTCAATTCGTCGAACAATCCTGTTGTTGAGGACAGCTGTAAAGATCTTATACAGCGTGTTCAAACAAGTTATTGGCCTGTAATTCTCTGGGTTGGACAAGTTGCCTTTTTTTGGCAGGAGTATAGTGCGTCCTAACACCAGCCACTGCGGAATGGGCGTCTCCGACTTTAAATATGAGGTGAATATGCGGACCAAATGTTGGTGTGTAAAAGTAAACTTCTTCCACCAAAAGTTCTTGATACAGTCTGGTCCAGCAGCGGAAAAGTTCTTCGTGCCTCTAAGTGCTTTTTCACCTCTTCGGCAGTGATTGATGGACATTCCTCCTCAGATTTTATGAGGTTGTCGCAAAACTCCTTGTAGCGGATGATATTGTCAGTATCTTCTTTCAACTCTAGTGTTTTCGGGATCTTGTACACCTCTCTCCAAAAAGTCTCTACCTCCTTGGGCTTGGGTGGATTTTTTACAGAAACAGGTAGATCGCTGAAGAGGCGCGATGGGTCAGCGAGAAACTGTTGATTCTCCCTGATCCATCTCTCCCTCTTCTGTATTCTCCTCCTTGCGTCAGATAACAGACGCATTTTGTCAACAATATGCTGCTTGATTGTCAGCAGCTTTGACTTGTTTAGTGTGTGATTCAAGATCCTTAGTTCTTGGGCGAACTTTCGAACCCTTTCCGTAAACGGTCTACCAGATGTTATGTAGTCAATCACACATTGAACACGGGACGCATTCTGTCTTGCCCATCCAATCTTTTTGTTCAGTTCATGCAAGCGCCTTTTGGTCTTTTGATCCATCGTCGGTTTCAGCCTTCAATTTGAATCAGCCAAAGCTCTCGCAGCACCATAAACTGAGCAATTGATGGTCCAGAGGTCGGACTCTTGCGAGATATTTCCACGAAGGGAGGCATCCATTTCAGCCAGATCTTGGGGCTTAGGATCAACTTGCATGTTAATGTTCCTTCTTGTAATGAAATTGCGATCATCTCTCAGAAGGTGGCTGCTTTCTGCGGTTGGTCTCAATGTCGCTTCCTCATCTTCGTCTGCAGCTTGATCAAGCAGCGGTTGAGGAAGCGCTCCGCGTACATATCCATTTTTCCGGAGGTTGACGGCTTGATTTCGCAAAGACTGATGCGAAACGTGCTGAAGTTCTGGGTGTTTCTGGCACCACAGAGTGTGCATACGCGCCATAAAGCCTCCGTGAACAGGAATAATACTGGCATCGTAGCAGTCTAGCACGTCATCCCAAAGTTGATCCGTCCACTCAATGTGGGCGTTCCGCCGGTTCGTCGTCGTGTTTCCATCTAAATTATTGTCAGCACCCCGAACTCTAGGCTGATCGGCATTGTTTGCCAACTCATTGTCGGGTGCTCTACGCGTTCGATTGTCTTGAACCGCATCTACAACATTTTGGTGTTTTGGTGGTTTCATTGTTGTTCCCACGAGCAGCTAGGGAAAGGGTTAGTTCATCCTTGTAGAGCCCCGTGTGCAAGGATAAGGCTGATACTCTGAGAGGTCGCCCGGTATCCCAGAGTCACCGTTTGAGACACCTAACCCAGGTGCCATTCAGCTTTTGGCACGGTTGTTACGCCTTCGCTTAGCAGTTATTCCTTCGGGACCATCCCTGGACAATTGTCCGCGACTGCTTATTAATGATTGTAACCATATTCAGCAGAAACCCTTGGTACAGGGACCCTCTATCCGCAACCCGAGGACGCGTTCCGTGGCTTTGTCATAGGCCCTTCGGTTCTATTCCAAAGGAATCGAAACCGAAAACTATATACATATATATATCATTTGTGGTGTGTACAATGAGACAGTACACGTCCCGCATACAGTGTGTGATTGACCACATAACATCACATCAACACAATCAACAAGTCAAAGCTACTGACCATCAGGCAGCATATTGTTGACAGAATACGAGTACTATCTAATGCTAGGAGAAGTCTAGAGCGGTGAGAGAGTTGGGTCAGAGAAAATAAACAGTTATTGTCTGACCCATCCCGACTCTTCCAAGACCCTCCAGTTACTGTCGACCATCCGCCCAAACCACAGGAGGTCAAAGCATTTTGGAGAGAAGTCTACGAAGTCCAACATCCACTTGAAAAAGGCTCAAAGAACATAAATAGCTTCAAGGAGCTTTGCAATGCCCTCATAACACCTGAGTAGGAATGCCCACTTATTACTACCGAGGAGGTGAAAAACGTATTAAGAGGCATGAAGAACTATTCCGCTCCGGGACCAGATGGTTTCAAGACCTTCTGGTGGAAGATGTTTCCTTCAATCCACCAGCATCTGGCCCGAATTTTCACCTCATATATAAAGTCAGAAGAGCCTATTCCGGAGTGGTTGGTGAAAGGGCGCACAGTGCTCCTGCCGAAGACGGGCAACTTAGCTGACCCTAAGAATTACAGGCCAATAACTTGTCTGCACACACTGTGTAAGATCTTCACAGCTATCCTAAATGATAGGATTATTCGGAAAATTGGACCTGTGTGGCGAGAGATGTATGAACAACGCGGCTCGAAGAAAGGCGTAGCAGGATGTCGGGAGAACTTGCTCATCGATAAATGTATTTCTAAGACGCAGCATCCTATCAGCGATTCCTATCGATGGCCTGGATTGATTACCGGAAAGCTTTCGATTCTACCTCCCATAGACTTATCAAATGTCTGTTGGAAAGCTTAAAGGTTCATCCACACATCGTGAGGTGCATAGAGAGATTAATGCCGCTTTGGAAAACCAGATTTACTATCTCATCTGGAAAATATCGTGTGATCACTAACAGTGTCACCTTTCAGAGAGGTGTGTTTCAGGGCGACACCGTGAGCCCTCTCCTCTTATGCCTCACATTATTGCCACTATCTCTCGCACTTCGCCATTCCGAAGGGTACCTCTGCGGAAACCTGGAGATCGAAATCATAAGGTCACTCATGTATTTTACATGGATGATCTCAAGATCTATGCTAAAAATAAGAGGAGAAATGCGCCAAGGTTAATTTGAAGAAAGGAAAACTTAATGGCATCCCCGAAGGTCCTGAGCTCGTCGATAGAAGCTCTATACGACTCCTTGACGCTGGAGACATCTATACATACCTGGGCGCGCCACAGAGCCGCATTCAGGACGTGACATCTATAAAGGATACTCTCCGATGCAGATACAAACGTCTCATCCGACGGATTTGGTCTTCCGAACTGTCGGCGATGAACAAAGTATCTGCGACGAACATGCTTGCCGTCCTAGTAATACTCTATTCATTTGGAGTAGTTTCATGGTCGAAGGACGAGCTCAGATCCCTAGATGTCGGGTCCCGAAAGGTTATGCACATGAACAAAAGCATGCACCTTAAGTCTTCTGTTCCGCGACATTACATCTCACGCCGTCAAGGCGGTCGCGGAATACTGAATCTTGAATATCTTCACGACAGGATTATTCTGGTTACAGCACATATAGTCGCAAATGGACAAGACCCTCTTCTTAAAATGGTCAGGAAACACGAAGAAGTGGGCAAAGGGGCGTTTCTGTGCAAAGCAGCGGAGGAGGCTGCTGAAACACTCGGGCTTGACTTCAATATCAGGGGTGAGCAAAATGCATCAAATTTTATCCATCTTGAATACTCACTCCTGAAGGCCCGGATTAAGAAAGCACAGGAGAAAAACTTCCGCGAACAGCTCCTCGACAAGGGGATGCACGGCATCTTCCACAGAAATGTGGAAGATCAATCGATGTCGTATGAGCTAACGTTTGCTTTCCTTAAACCACCCGGATTGAAGTCGGGCACGGAGGGTTTCATTTTGGCATGTCAAGGCGGTGTCATTTCCACACTAGCATACCGTCGCCACATTTTGAGCCAAGACATTCCCGATGATAGCTGCAGAGCGTGTCATGCACACCCCGAGCATATAGGACACATACTATCTAGTTGTCCAACTCATGCGGGAACGACCTACATCCAAAGGCACAATGAGGCACTAAGAGTGCTTTATTACCATCTTTGTCACTCTTACGGCATCAGCCCAAATACCTCTCCGCTAAACGCTCCTAGGGAAATAGAGTCAATTGTCGAAAATGAGAAGTGCCGCATATACAGGAACTTCATATTCTCGACAATTGTTTCTGTTGGGCACTCGAGGTCTGACATAGTTCTCCTTGACTTCGAGAAAAGAACCATGTTCATTATCGAATTTTCGGCACCAGCTAATCGTCTTAATCATCGGCGCTCTTGGAGGTGCCAAGGTTTCACTGGTGAATAGCCTGAAAAGCATCCCTGTGTGTCAACAAAATGCTGAGACACTTGCGAGGAAAATGCGAGATGGATCATTCGAAGCGAGATGGATCAGAAAGGAAAAATAAACCTTACCATCATATTTAATGAAAATATTGACTGTTAATTTTTTTGTTTATTTTTAAGTGTTATGAAAAATATTGTATAGCTTCATACGAATACAATTACAAATAAAATACAGTACAAATTAAACTTATCTTTTTGCCAGATTTTCATCGCGTCTTTTTTCTGGCGACTTTTTCTCAAAGATGCTTTTGGTTATCCTACGAAGTAAGAACTTTGGCTTCCCCCGTCGTTCGACGAGTCGCAGTTATGAACCCTGCAAGTCTCGGTATTGGTCGAGTTTCATGAAGAATGAGCGTCGGTGATTCATCTCTCCTCGAACTTTGAAAAAAAGTGAAGTGTGTGATAAATTGAGATATTATGTTCGCGAATCATGTATAGCATATACTAACCTTGAAATAGGAGCCAACGCTTCAACGGAAATATTGCTTCTGGCACAAATCACAACAACTGAACGGAGAACGTATTGTTTTTGACGCACAAGAAAAATTTCGGAGTGTTTTTCGAGCAGTCCGAAAAATGAATGTCCTCCAGCTCAGGATCGGTAAAACAGGCTCAAAAGGGCGAGAAGTGATCCATCTCTCCTCGACTTACCCTATATACTTCGTGTAACGAAACTTATTTTCTAAAAGAATTAAAGTTATAAATCGAATGTTTTAAAATACTGTGATAAATAAATTTTATGAGAGATCTCGAAGACATTTATAAATGTTAATGAACTAAGGACTCCAAAACTCGTTTCACGTTTTAGAAGTAGTCTTATTTGAAGTTTAAATTATAATTTTTTCGTAATCATACTTCAGGTACATTTTTCAGTCTAACTACACGAACGAGTATAAAGCTTTTTTCCCGTTTTACAAGTAGAGAACTAGTTAGTTAGTTGTAATGTAGGCGGGGGGGGGGGGGCGTGATGTTCACACCCTGACGCTCAAGGTATAAAGCCTATTGTGCCATACCCGTGTTGATTCTCAAGGCAGTACTACGAATTCGACCATCCTTCGCCGAGTGTTTTTGGACCTCTGTGGGTTTTCGTTGTTATCAACGTTCTGAGATTATACCTCTCAGTTGCCAGGCATACCTATCGCCCAGTAAATGACGTCCTCCTTTGTTGATCAGGCAAAGTGATCCTCACACAGTCTGTCATTCGGCAGCCTCCCTAGCAGGCTAGGGTGTACAGAGCGATCCCTCTGAGGTCATCAGGTAGATGCACAGATTCGAAGCACTGTCCTGGTGTGTTATGTAAGTGTATGGGTGTGTGTTCATTACTCGAAATCGGCCAGCGACCATCGAGCGTGGTGCCTCCTGTAGGAACCCCCAAGCGCAAGAAGAACGCTGATTCATTTTCGAGTCTTCACAGAATCGGCGTCGACCTCCAAGGCTAGTCCCCTCGACATGGAGCCCTACCTTGGTACGATACCAGCTTTTTCTGAGGGGAACTACAGTTTAAGGTGGGTTCCAAACCACCGAAGCCCCGATAGAAGTACATAGAAAAATTTCCATTGGTACCCGACTCAGGGATCAAACCCCAGACCTCCTGCATGGAAGTCGGACGCGCTATCGTCTGAGCCACCGAGGCTTCTTAAGTAGAGAACTAATAGAATTAAGAATAGAATCTTTAGCAATGCCTAACTGAATAATCTCTCCCGTAAATGAAATCTAATTATAATTTTTTCGTAAGCTTACTTCAGGTACATTTTTCAATCTTAATACACGAACGAGTATAAAACTTTTTTGTCGTCTTAAAAGTAGAGAACTAGTCGAAATAAGAATAGCATCTGGCAATGCCCAACTGCGAAATCTCTACCCTAAATAAAACTAAAGTCGGCGTCAAAAGTACGCGACCCTCACTTTGATCGCTCGCAACTCGTTCAAAAAAAAATCGCAGAAAATTCTGGCCAGGTAAACGTGAAAGCTTGAGGTCTCCCGAATTAAAAGCGATGTATATTGTTGTTCTACAAAATTTGTACGATAGCGCTGATTTAAAAGTGCCCAAAAATAAGGTTTTGGAGGCACTTTTTTTAAGCCTCGATTTCAAGGCTTCCCAAAACGAGCTGGACGTCTTGAAAAATCTGAAAAAATTCACAGACGCTCCTTAAGGTGTCCAGAATACAACGCAGCTTTCCAAATTTCGAAATATGAAATTGTTTACTAATTACAGACCGTTTTCCACAAACACATGATCTTGGATAGAAATAATGATAGGAAGTTGTTTTATGGCTTAAGATGTGCAGTTTTGTAACGCGATTGAAGTACAATTTGAAAAAATGAAATTAGATCAATATTTCGCGAAATAAACCTTTACGCATATTTTGGGATTTAATGAGAGTAGCCACCGTATAAAAAGTGTTAGAAAAAAAGTATCCATTTCACAACAATAGAGACCTCAGAAGGAAGGGGTACCAACGTCCACCGGTCATTGCATTGAGAGGATCTTTTTGAGGAAGTTCAATGTCAGCTATAGCTTGGTCCACCTGTAAGCAGACGAAAATTTAAAAATTTCTGTTTCACACTCTAATATGCAGATATCATGTTTTGTAAAGGAAAACTTACAGGACACCCCTTTATTAAATCTTCCGCATTTTCCTTAAAGTGCTTGAATATAATTTGTACAATTGTGTAATCGTCATCTGCTAGCGGTGCTGTGGTTAAATTGTGTGAACAACAATAGGCAAAAATTGCTTGCCTATCAGTATTAAAGCTGTCGCGCAGCAAATAAATTGTTTGCCCCATTTGTAGACGGTAAACCACAAATAAATATTCCTTTCGGAAAAGTACTGTACAAGACATGCTGAGAGTGGTAGTAGATGGTGGGTCCTCAAAAGTATTAAAATATTCCCGAATGGACTTGAATGAAGCACGCAGGAGGGACGAAATATCCTCACAACGCTCGATTGGTATTGGTTCTTCTATATGTAAGGCCTGGTAAATAGATATTAACTGTTTTTTTTTCTTCGACGGTATCTGCAGTTTCCTCTTCTGGGTGATCTAGAGGTTCCCAGTTACATGTACCGAGTTTCGCTTGAACTAGAAACTTGGCTTTACTTGCAGGAGTTCTCTTCTTTGACGTCTTAGGCTCCCCGTATCTAGCCGTCACAAATAATTTCTATGATTTACTGGAGCAGTGTAGAGTAACGCGTATCCAGAACCATATATTTTCCCATTCTTTCAGTCCTGAAACGATTCTGGATATCTGCTGACAATATCTCTAGCAACTCGGTTGAGAACTGAACTGGGAATTTCGATGCATATTTATCTCATTTGTAATATAATTTTGTGCACTATTTCTTTTTTGAGTCCGCTTAAAGCCTGACCATCGTTTAAAATTTGCACGTATGATTTGTCTAGATTAGCGTAATCTAAGCGTAGTCGAACCAAATATTCAGGTTCACCTCATTGAGAATATTTCGATCAAGGATGTGTCCATTTTCGCCGGAATTGTATGCAGCCACAGGAAGTAGAATAGCTTAGTATTGTTCAGAAACATCACCATTTACAGTGTTGTGTGGCATGTTCTGTTGTATTTTAGTCCGGGGAAATTAGCTCGAAAAATGTCGATTTCCAGAAAAAAAAGGTAAAGTTTTTTTTTCTTCACAATCATGTCCCTGAAGGCATTAGAAATGAATACCAAAAAAGTTCCCCATCGGATCGGCGCCGCATACACCCCTAGCCTCGAAAAACATCCCTTAGACGGGTAGTAGCGCTGGTTTTTGGCTATTATATACGAAAGGGTGCGTCGGAGGACAAAAATGAATAGAATTGAAAATATTCATAATAAAATTTTCAATAAAAAAGATTCCATACACTTTTGCTGTACAGGCCATAGGTGATGCGTAATCAGCTCCAGGAGTGGGGGGGATGTTTTGGCGTATGGTGCGAAACGTACTCGCGCGCTTAGTTTTCGGCCCATAACTCATAAACGGGTAGTTTTTGGACAAAAATGCATAGAAGAAAATTTGTAGACCAGAAAATTTCCTTTTGAGACCAATACATTTTTTTCAGTACATCAATTTGGAAAGTGATAATTAATTTTTTTTTTAGGTGCACGTACAAGCACTGGGATCTCATTCCCACCTACCTGTAAGGCAGAGTTTTCGGTGCGTTTTTTTTATTGTGGTTTACAAACGAAAGATCAAATTCTTTCAAAAATATAATTTAACATTCCATAGTTAAATATATAACAATTCAAAAATCGCTTTTGTAAGTTTTCTTATAAAACTCATTATTTCTGTTAGAGATTGCTTTACTCAGCCCTTGAACTCTTATATTTAAAAATATATCACATGAAAATTGAAAGTTGGAGTGCCCATAAGAGGCTAGACTCGCGCTAGGCTAGACCACTTCAGATTATTTACGAGGGTCCAGACCCATCTGCGGGTGGGAATGACTTGTACGTGGTGAACTCGTTTTTAAGGGTCCCAAACATCCTCAACTGACGGGATAAACTTTTCTTCGCATACGGAACCCCATAAATAGGTGTAGGTGAGACAGTCGAATTAAAAAGTGGAATTGGCAATCTTAGACGAGTGAGTGAAATTCGCAAAGATTATTATTATAACTTATTATATAACTTATTACGAAGAATTGTTCAGACTGCTATAACACAGTTTGATTATGATAAGTCTGTTGTAGTCGGACAAGATGTCGATCTTCTTATTTTAATAACTTCTCTCTCTCCAGCGGATAAAGATATATTCTTTTTAAAAGAAGGGTAAGGAAATGTTAAATCTCGACTTCATAGTTGACAACGCTTGCAAAATTGTGGTTTCTTGAAAAATTTCAAGGAATCAGTTATATTTACCCATGCATTCAGCGGGTGTGATACTACGTCCTCTTTCTTTGGGTACGGAAAACTAAAAACGACTACTTTGCTCAGGAAGGATGTACTCTTGGCAAAACTTGAAGATATTGTGACGATTTTCAACAACCCTGTTTCGACACATGATGAAGCTGCAGAAGCGGGGGAACGCTTCATTTTGGCATTGTATAAGGCCCCATCCTCTGTAATTAATATGAATAATTATAGATTTGTTTCTCTTAACAAATCTGTGAGTCAGTCCAGTCATGCTGTCCTTTTGTCTGGACTTCCGCCTCCTTGTGCCACTGCTCGTCAACACTCTTATCGTGCCTTTCATCAAATTCAAATGTGGAGAGGGATAGAACTTGACCCAGAAGAGTGGGGTTGGAAAAAAATAGTACACCAGAATCTCGCTATTTGAACGCGCGATCGCACGCGTTATATGAATTCCTAGAATTGCTGGTCCCCGCAGTTTTTCAGGGGGTTGGGCGAGAGACGGTTGCGACTCCGCCTCTGAAGGGACGCATGCACTACTAACTCAGTCAAGTAGATTGCGCAATATTTTCAGGCAACCTCCGAGATTGTTCATCTATCGAGACTCTGGTGTAACAGCTTATCACCCGTTTACACAATAGAAGCGCCAGCTCCAGCAAGCTTGATGAATTTGATTGTTTGCTCATGCAAAATGGGGTGTGGAAAGCGATGTGGATGCGCAAAAGCTGGTCTACGATGTTCAGGCATGTGCCTCAATTGCCAAGGTCAAGGTTGTCTTAATGCAGAAGAAGAAATAACTGATGACGAAGAAGATATAATTGAAGATTAGGCACATTATTATGAGTGAAATATTCATTCACAAAGTCAAAACTTTCAAAATAAGCCCATGATACAATATGCAACTGGCACTGACAATGTCTAAAATTTTATCAACAAAAGAAGATAATTTTTATTCCGAGTAATATTATTAACCAATGATCAGTGGAATAGGCCTATAGGGGAGGCCACAATAAAAAAAACTCACTAAAAACTCTACCTCAGGGGTGGTGTGGAAATGAGATCCCAGTGCTTGTACGTGCATTTAAAAAAAATATTAATAATGACTTTCCAAATTGATGTAATCCAAAAAAAATGTATTGGCCCTAAAAGGAAATTTTCTGCTCTACAAATTTTCTTCTATGCATTTTTGTACAAAAACTACCCGTTTATGAGTTATGGGCCGAAAACTAAGCGCGCGAGTACGTTTCGCACCATACGCCAAAACATCCCCCCCACTCCTGGAGCTGATTACGCATCACCTATGGCCTGTACAGTAAAAGTGCATGGAACCTTTTTTATTGCAAATTTTATTATACATATTTTCACCCCTATTCATTTTTGTCCTCCGACGCACCCTTTCGTATATAATAGCCAAAAACCAGCGCTACTACCCGTCTAAGGGATGTTTTTCGAGGCTAGGGGTGTATGCGGCGCCAATCCGATGGGGAACTTTTTTGGTATTCATTTCTCATGCCGTCAGGGATATGATCCTGAAGAAAAAAAAACTTTACCTTTTTTTTTCTGGAAAAAAATCTAATTTCCCCGGACTATTTGAATAATTTCAGGAACAATATTGTTTTCTTGCACTGACGAATTATCTACGGTCCCCAAGGTATTTTCTTTCAAAACTTCTCCATCTTGAAGAATCATAAGTATGTTTTTTACAAGGTATTCCAAGACCTCGTCGTCCCCCTATTGAGTCCCATCGGATTCTATAACGAGTCGAGTCACTGCTATGTGTAGTTTTCCGTTGCCTTTTGTGATCACATCGTGGACAGTACATTTTGTTATAATCTTGATCTTTTTCTGCCGAACGCTCGACCAGACTTTGAAGGCACTCATCATCTGAAACAAATAATGAAACGTGCAATTGACAAAAGTGGTTAAATAAACAATTTTTATACGCTTGAAATCGTTCAAATTAAAATAAGTTCAACTTCAGGCGCTTAAAATATTTTGAATTTCAAAAATATTCAATTTGTATAAATTCAGCCAAAAGAATATTTTACCTTTAAAGCTTTATTTCAATACTAAATAGTTTCGTCTTAAATCGTTCAAATAAATATTTGTACATTTTTTGTTCATAACGTTAAAAATGAAAATTTGAGACTGCTTCACCCTCCTATAATAATTTTTTTAATATTCCAATTTTACATTGAGTGAAAATTTCTGTACCTGGTTTTCACATTTTCAACATTTTATAAAACATTTCAGCTTTAAGTTTTTTCAAGAATTTTTATTTTTAATACACTATATAGTTTGCAGTTAAAAAAAAAGTGAAATTAATTATAATAAATAATACGTACATATATTTACTAATTTCAGATAAATTACCACTCAATTCCAATATTGTCTTTTTAAATATCGTATATTCAAAGAGAAAAGGGGAAGTTTTAAGAAATAGGGGAAAAAGGGGGATTTGGAAAAAAGGGAAACGCAGGAGAATAGGGGAAATATTGCGATCCCTAAAATGCTCATTAGAACTATTTTCGTATACTGAGGAAATAGAAGAAGCTCCTTAAGTTTACATATAATTAAAATTCCAGACATTTGAAATAACTTACAATCTCTGTTTATAAGTCCGGATCCAGGGGTGTATATTTCGGCATGTATACTGGACTTGATGAAGTTAGGAATGGATCTGGAGATAATAAGGAGACAACAAATTTGTATAATCTGCATTGATAAAGATAAGTTCAATTTTACACACACAAAAATTGCCCCATGTACTTTTACCGACGCAAAACAGCCACGAGATCTCTACTGTCTTTAATAACGTCGTGAACAGCAGCGGGAAATATTTGCAGCAATCTTCTCATGTGACTGGCCGTACCACACAAATTTTTGAAAGTTTCCTTTATAATATAGGAAGACGGTTTGTAGAGGTACTGTCAGTCGACAATCTGAAGTTTTGTAACCGATAATTTAGGAAACCCATCTTGAACCACTTTTTCTGAATTAAATATTTGATGCCGAGCATTAAATCGTATTGTACGATGCCTTCAAATAAATCGTGTGCAATACACGGTGGCAGCCCGGGATTACAGACATGATAACTCCGAGCTTTGTTCAAAGGAGAATCTTTCGTTATACCCTTAACCATTTCACCTGTTCGGACTGCTTCATTAACACATTCTTTATAACTTTCAGGAGTGCGTAAGGTCTTTGATGAATAATCATTCGTTTTTAACTGTGCCTGAAGAATTTCGCAAAATCCACAAACGTAACGGGACCGGCTGAAGTCTTCAGTGAGTCCACCGATTTGATGACTTCCTAGGCTATCGCTAATCATAAGAACTAGAGCTCCCCGATACGTTACTTCACCGTCAGAATAAGACACTGTAATGCCATCAGTTGCCAAAATATTCAAATCTTCCAAGACTCTCTGTAAAGTCTCATCCCAGCCAAATCTATTGACAAATTTTTCTTGGCCTAGAATAACCAGTTGAATGAATATTGGGTTACAGACTTCAAACGCATCTTGGTACAAAATTAATTTTATGCCGTTTTTGTAAAAGACAAAGAAATCATTGTTTTTGAGGAATTTTCGTCTAAAAAGTCATGAAATTGTCCATTTGGAGATACTTGAGGGTTTTCCACGAATAAACGGATATTCTCATTTTTCTAAACTTTTCAAAATAGGAACATAATGCAGATGGAATCCAGTTTCTTTTGCATTTGCCAGGAAAGGCACTTGCCTAGAATTAATTAGATTAAAATTCTTTACATAATACTCCTTGCGAGTATGGGTTGTTCTCAAAAGCCCGAGCTCTGAATCATATGTGCAAAATTATCTTTAAATATATTTATTGCAAAATATTTTTCATCCTTTGAAACGTTACTTTCTTTAACCACAGACAGATAGTTATTCGGCCACGTTTCAAAAGCCAGTGCCCAACCATTGGGCTGCATAACAGATTCTTTTGCACAATGATTTGAAGTTACAGTTAGATAAAGTTTAGGTAAATGTTTGACATTAGAAGATGAAAATGTTTGTGCGGCATTTTGAGTGACGGTTACTTTAGCACCTTCTGAAGAAGGACCTATTTCGGAAGTTTGTTGGGAAATACCGACATTGTCATCGATAGCACCTTCATGCAAGCTAGTTTCATCATTTCTCTCCTCGCTGATTTGTTTCTGACAACCAATTGAACTACTATATCCGTGGCTCATTTTCTGTCAACGATGACTTGTACTAACGTAGAGGCTAAACGCATTTTTCGTTAAAAATTTTCTATTAGGGTTCGGGCAATCCGGATAGGAACAAAATAAACCGTTATGAGACTTCTCAGAATGTTTCACTTGAAATCACAATTCGTCTGTGTACACGTAAATGGCAAAACTCTGGCCTTTTCTGCATGGCATCGATAAACGTGTTGTTTAAAATTGCTGTATCTATCATATCTTTTTTCACATTCTGTATACAGAAATAGAATTTCTGAGTTTGTGTCAGTAGCATGCGTCCTTTGGTGTTTATTATATGCATGTATATCTTCGAAAGAATTAACGCACAAAAGACAGGAAAACATAAACAATGAAAAAAGAAATAGGAATGGTAAAATTGAGCTTATTTCTACATTCAGTCTCTTCTGTGTTCAATATTTAAGTTTTCAAATGTTATTAATGGATATTCAAGGTTGCTAAAAAATCACAATTTCGAAATTTCGTGGCAGTTCCCTGACATTGAATATTTTAAAATTATTTTTTTGAATTATTTCAGATAATACTGCATTTTTAAATTCAATTATAATAAATAGAACCTTGCCTTGTATAAATTTTGAGAAAAAGCAACATATTAAAATAAAATCAGATGGTTTTAACGAAAATCCGTATTCAGAAATAAATTGCGTTCAACACTGCATATTACTTCAGGGACCATACTTAAACTACCCACCAGCTCAGGGGGGGGGGGGTAGGTCGAGATATTTTGTTACGATTTATTATGGAGGGGGGAGGGTCCTTTTTGTCGCAGATGAAACAAATAATTTACAGTAATTGTACAAAAATTTAATATGAATTTAACTTCACGCGCCAAAGAATCCCGGTGAGCGAAAAAGGAACCTAGCGAATGACATTAAAAAAAAAGGTCCAGGAATTTTTTTGGTCAGGGAAAAGTCAGGGATTCAGAAAAAAATCTTGCAAAAGTTTCGCGGTTGGCCCTGATATAATATTCTTGTTAATAAATTCGTCTTTTTGGGTTGAAAATTCAACAATTTTCGTAGAAAATGTACTTTTTGATTAAAATTTATATTTTGGCGTTGAAAAATTAACGAAATTTTTTTTTGCATGAAAATTCCATTAAAATTTTTTTTTTTATTTAAATATTTATCTGTTTTAGTAAGAATTTCATCTTTCTTGTATAAAAATGCAACTGTTGGTAGAAAATTAATCTTCCTTGCTTGAAGATTCAACTATGTTGTTTTAAAAGTTTGGTTGAACCACTTCGTTAAGAAATTATTTTTTTGGTTAAAAATTCATATTTTTAGTTGACGAGTGACCTTTTTGGTTGAAAGCTTAACTATTTTGTTGAAAATTAATTTTTTCTTAAAATTCATATTTTCGTCTTTTGGCTTGAAGGTTCAACAATTTAGTTCAACTTTTTTTTCTTTCATGACTGAAAAATCTTTATTTGTTGAAAATTCGTCTTTTGTTTTTAAATTTCATTTTTTAAATGAAATTTCATTTTTTTCTAAATAAATTAATTTGAACATTTTTAATTTGTATCTGAAATGTTGTTTTATTTCGTTTATAAAAAATCCTATGTTACAAATGTTACAAGATTAAAATGCTGGTATCTGAATGTTAATGGTCAGGGAAAATGAAAAATTGGTCAAGGAAAAATCCGGGAATTTTGAAAATGAAGTTTTCACCCTGCAAAGCATGTATTATCTTAAATACAAAAAATTTCCATTATTTTCAAGTCTCATATTTATTATTTCTGGAAACCATTAATTACGTAAAGTAAT